>LBNR01000005.1:3237526-3271200 GCA_001262555.1 Fusarium nygamai
ACCAACTGATCGCGCGCTTGTAGATCGATCAAAATGCTTGAGCCACTCAAGGCCTAGCTCATTATCGGTCCAGCCATTTGGAGATGTTGCCATAGCCCAGTCGTCCGGGAGGTTGCTTTCTCGGTACCAGGTGGCGAGATGATACTGACCCGCACCGATGATGAACGGCGGGATCGCCCAGCCTTCCGCATTAATTGCTTGAATGACAGTAATCCATTCCCGGCTTCCAGGCTGCACTAATTTAGGTCGTCCACGTCTTTCTGCACCCGTGACGACCATTCCGCTTGCAATCATACCCATCAGAAAGCCGACCTCGTCAAAGTTGTAGATATCAGCCAGGTCGATACCATATTTCGCGATTGTGTGCTCTACGAGCTTAAACCAGTTGCGAATTATGGTTGGATCTTCGCATTTGGCTCTTTTATAATCATAATTACGAAAAAACCGTGTCTTCAGCTCTTTGTGTCGCTTGACGAAGTTAGAAGCCCAGCGCTTGCCAACAGGTGGCGCGTTGCGGTCGGCGAGCAGTTGATTGGCCATTTCTTCCACACCACGCAGTCGTGGAGGAAATCCTCGCGTATCTAGGTCAAGAATGAATCGAACTATGATCTGTTCCTCTAGATTAGATAGTCGGCGTGACTTTGTGATAGTATCGCGCCGAGACTGGATGCCCTTGTGCCGACGCCATAGTGTACCATAACCAACCTTATAGGTCTTTGCAGCGCGTTTAAGACCTAACTTAGGGTTATTCTGATAGGCATGAAGCGCAAGAAGGATTCTAGCTTCGTAATCTTTCTGAGACATGCTTGGTGGCGAAGAATGGATTGATTAAATAGAGAGGATGCAGGATGAGGCATTTTTGATCCACTCGCTTGTTTGATCCACTCGCTTATCACGTACGTTAGCTTATATTAAGTTTAAGTAGTCTGCACTAACCCAAGGCAGTCTAACCTTATCCCAGGTTAGTTTAAACTAACTGAGGTTGTAGTTTAAACTGAGTTACTAACTTCTCTGTGCTATTTTATCCCAGTCATAAATCTTAATCTAGATAAGTCCCTCTAAGTAAAGCGGAGTTTCTTTCGGAAATACATAATAATTTGCAGTATTAAGCTAAACGTCAAATGTAAATAGAAGACGTCAAGGCTTATAACAAGGCTAGCTAACACAGGGGCTGCTGCCTGGAGAAAGTGGAGACAAGATAACAGTGCGGACTGGGCGTACCAGAATCTGCATTAGTCAGAGAAGGACGTGATAAGCAGGCCCCCCGGATCGCGAGCGATATTGTACACAGTGCACATAACTACCTATGCCCAACATATTGGGCCTTTTACAAAGAAGGGTTATTGGAGGACAGGAATTTGCCAGTGCTCATTACTGTACTTAAGTAAAGCAATCCCTAAATATTTCCTTAACTGCCTATTCTTATACCCACGGCGACCGGCCCACTGCTCCCCGCTCTAGACTATATATATACTATAACAAGATGAGCCAAACAGCCCCTCAATATGCAGCGCTGGGTTTTAACCACCGCGACTCGGCAATCTGTCGCGTCTGCCAGGCCATCCCGTTCGACAGGCTACCGGCTGAGGAAGAGGCCGCCTACCCGCACCACGCGTCCTTGGACGATCTTCGGACCTCGGCGAATAAATGCGCTCTATGCGCGCTCCTTGTCCAGGCCATTGATGAAGAAACCCGGCGCTCCGGTGCCGAAAAGCATCGGAGCGGCGTCTTGCTCGGCGACTTTGCGGCCTCACTTCAGGATCAGGGATTTTCAAATCCCGTCACCGGCTACGTAGAGTCGGTTCAGCGGTGTCAGAGCATTACCCTCGACGATAATGGAACGGATCTCGTAGTCCGGGATTTGGCCCGGCATCAAGCTGCCACTTTCACAACGGTATCTCTCTCGAAGTATGGCGTGACTGTGGCAGAGTCAGCGAAGCCCCCACCGCAGCCTGCACAACCAGTACCATCAGGTCTGGCGGCGAATCCACCATCGCGACCGTGGGTGTATGGCAACTGGTGGCTGTTGGACCAGCCGGATGAGAGTACGGGGCCGGTTAGGAAGGACGACTACTACCGGCTGCAACTGATCGGAATTGGCGTGCGGTTGACGGAAAAGCCGGTACCTCATACCTGCAAGATGTACGATCGAAGCGTAGTACACCTCAGAGGCAGTTGTCTGAGGGTCTTTACCGAGCCTGGTAAGAGACTAGGCGATCTGGATAGAACCGATTACTAACCTGATTGTGGCAGGCGACCCCTCGGCGCAGCATGTTCCCGGTCGAATCCGGGAGCTGTTCAGCGGCAGCTTGAAGGCCCGGGATCTCATTCGATTCTGGACGCAGAACTGCGACCGTGGCCACAACTGTCAGCAAAAAGATGCCCCTCTTCTTCCCACCCGCGTGCTAGATCTCGGATCAGTGCTAGAATTCAAGACAGTCCGACTGTGGGAGACCGGCGGCGCAAAGGGTCAATATCTTGCACTCAGTCACTCGTGGGGCGGCGCCGACATTCTCACGACTAAGCGACAAACGCTGCAGGCCCATTCGGCGGGCATTCAGATAAAAAGACTCCCGCAGACGTTCCTCGACGCTGTCCAGATCGCCCTAGGGCTAGGACTTCGCTATGTCTGGATAGATTCCCTCTGTATCATCCAAGACGACTTCTCGGACTGGGAGCGTGAAGCACCGCGGATGGCGGATGTCTACCACGGTGCCTATCTCACCGTCTCGGCTTCGCACGCCCTAAACGCCTTAGAGGGCTGCTTCCCACGCTTCAGAATGTTCGAGTACCAACCTATGGACACGTTATCAACGGGATTTGCCGAAAAATGCAACCATGGGGACTTTGTTCCCGTTGAGACATCCGTATCCTTCCGCCGCCCCTCGAAGCTGTTCTTCCACAAGAACTGGATGCCGCCATCTGAAATGGCAAATCCCACGGTGTATCGAGTCGGTAATTACGGGAAAAAGGGCGATCCGATTGCCTTAGAAACGCTCAGTTCGAGAGCCTGGACCCTTCAAGAGCGGCTCCTGTCACCCCGAGTGCTGCACTTCGGACGAGAGCAAATGTACTGGGAGTGCAAGCACTGCTTCATAGCGGAGGACGGCGCACGCTTTGACCCAAAAACCTTCTCCCTGGACCGAGTCCTGCAGGCGCAAAGGTTACAACCTGACGCCAGGAACGAGGCAGAGTTCTTGTCCTACAAGCCTGAGGCGCTCCTACCTTCGGGAGAAGACGGCCGCCGGCTTTGCGGTCTTCGACGTCGATGTCGTCTTTCCGTGCTCCGCGCTCTTTCTTGATTCCGCGTATGCGCTAGTGGTCCAAGCGACAGGACACCAGGAGAGGGAGTTTCGACGAGTAGGCCTGGCGAAGTTCATTCCCACACAAAGCCAGGCAAAAGAGACAGCTGAAGGAGATCTGGGAGTGCTGGTGATGACGCATAAGCACGCGCAGGGTCCGATAACTGCGGACGATGAACTCTGTCTTGTGCGGCTTGTCTAGATATATATAAGACTATCTTATAATGCTATATTTTATAAATTTAATATCTTATAATTTTATATTTTATATTTATTTTACTTTAATTATTTTCATAATTAAGGTTTATTAAATATTTAAATATCTTCAAGTAATTTACTTTTAGTTATATTTTTTTCTTTTTTTAATAAGTTTAAAATAATTAGTAATTAATTAACTTATATTACAGTATGCTATGCCGCATGCTTGTCTGTGCCGCATGCTTATTGTGTATATTATATATTTTTATATTAATTACTTTAATAGTGTTTAATCTAACTATTAATAAAAGTTAATAGTTATTTTAATAATTAGCTTATAAATAGCTATAATATTAATGTAAACTATTTACTTACTAAATGACTTTTATCAGTTTGACTCTAACTAATTGTATTACATATAAAACTTTTTAGATACATTTACGTAACAGATAGCAGTTGTCCATAGTGGCCAACTTGTGACGGATTATTTGCGCTGCATCATTTACGCCACTTGAAAAGACGGTGTGCTTTAGTGTGCTTTATCTCTTCTTACCATCTGGCTCAGCCAAACAGGTATACTTGGCAGACCGTGTGACGTGTCTCATTGGGAAGAGTAAATATACCACTTTAGGGATGGTGTACGCCCAGCCAATTCAACTTTGTAGTTACGTCCTGCCACTAACGGCAGCCAAGTGGCGTGTGGCTAAAACGGTGGCAGGGTGCCTCAATCCCCTTTGCCTCTCAAATGCTAGCAATGTCATTCCACCATATATTCCGGGCAAATGGCGTATGCAAGGTTGCAATATTATGTCGCGGGGTGTGCGCCACTAGCAACATAATTGACAATGCCTTAGTGTAGGCTGAATAGCAGTGCGGCGAAAATTTTCCTTTACAAATAGAACATGAAGTCTATTCTATACCGATGATTATTTCTTTGAGATACAGAGATATACTTCCATAATTATATTGCAGAATGTTCAAGTACAAAATTTTCGCACCAGTTCTCGTCCTCGCACCAGGACTATCGAAGCAAAATTGCCAGCTCCCTACTATTAGACTTCCTTTCGGGAATTGCAGTTTTTCGGCAATAAAAGGAACCGATGTTCACTCTACTGGTATCCTACTGGGTGTTGGATCATCTGATAGTGTTTGCGGGATGACAAGCACCGTCGTAAACTCGACTTTGTTAGAATCCAGCGATGTTTGCTCGGGCAAATGGCTCACTCTGGGCTCTGGCTCTACTCTTGTCAATATGACTGCAGCGCAGTGTCGCTCCCGGAGGGGAGGGTTCATTAATCGAGGCGATGTGACTGCAGCGTCCCCTGATGCTCTCTCATCCCTCTCCGCCCTTAATCCGGGATGGGTGAGCATTTCCAAGAACGATACGGATACTCCATTCCAATACGCTGTGGAAACGGAACTGCGCATGCAAGACCAGTCGGTCACAATGCTTCAAGGCCTGATCAGCCAGGGACAACAGCACACAATGAGCCACATAGGGCTGGCTGAGACTTCAACATTGCTACAATCCCTAAAGGATGCCAATTTGATTGGAGCCAAGTCCTGGGGGCTTGACCCCGGATCTCAAAGCTTTACGGCCCCGAGAAATGGAAGCCTCGTCTTGGGTGGTTACGATGCTGCAAGCTTCAGCGAGGCCTGGTTCACATACCCTATCCCCACGTCAAACTTGGTTAGGAAACGTAATTGTCCGCTTCAAGTTGAAATTACCCAGATGACATTCACTGTCAAGACCGAGGATAATAAATTCATAACAGAGAAGCCAGTTTCCGGGGGAAATGCTCTTATAGCTTGCATCGAGCCGTGAGTTTGAACAGTTACTCCAATTCCGAGGCAGCAGGAAATTAATGGAGTCTAGATATGATAATCAGTTCCGGTTTCCACCTGGAATCTTGAATCAAATCAAAGATAGGCTGGGGGGCGACGACGCTTTGATCGACGCTTCTCAGCACCCTGAACTTTACAATATGGAACCGGGTCTGACATATGACGCTTCGACAAATATCAGTTTGACCATGTCGTTAACGATCGAGGATGGATTGACTGTTGAGATACCGTCTCACGAGCTTGGTATGTTGGTATAGGCGTTCAACGATGCAGTCGAAGGCTTATGATCATTCTTGGCAGTACGGCCACTCCGGGGGCTCGATGACAACGGAGCACCGGTGGTGAATTCAAGCATCACTGAAGTGCAAGTTTTTGCGGAGGAAGGGCCAGGAGAAGGTCCAGTTTTGGGGAAGGTCTTCCTCTCTCAAGTTGTAGGCCCTTTTCAAGAGCAAGAGGCATTAATTCAGCTGACCATTGACAGCTTTATTTGTTTGTCGACTATGAAAACTCGACCTTTTCACTTGCGCGGCAGGATCTGGGCCAAAGATTTCTTGACGTCAAGTCGTCGGGAACATGCCCACCTGCGCCAGCTTTGACCAAAACAGAGCAAGGTTTGATTGCTGTAGGGGTCGTCTTGGGGATTCTGGTGATTGGGATCGCATCTTATATGATATACCAATGCCTGAAGGCGCCGATAGTCAAGCAGGATTCCGATACAGTGCAGTTGAGAAATGGAGGCGGCAGACCTTCACCACCAGCGACACCGCCACCACTGACCGCCGGTGGTTGATGTCTTGTGTATACTAGCTAACGGCCCTAAAATGTGAAATGCGTCTTGTATCGGATAGGGAGACCCCTCGAATTTGAATGGAATAGTATAAAGACCAATGTATCCTTAACTCCCGCTACCACTATTAAAGAGCTGAATGCTATATAGTAATGGAGGACCTGGAGCGTAATTAACGATTTGTATGTTTTATTAGCCTTCGTGGTGAAAATAGATCTAATTGCAGAGCACCAAGACCCCAATACCAGCTGCCCAGCCTCAACCTCTTGTGAATCATCGCAAAATCATACTTTGAATCCTCGAGACTGCCCAGAATTGTCTAGAAGGTATCAGCTGCAGCCTCTTTACACACAGCCTCAACTACCCCAGATCATGCCTTGAAACTAGACCTAGACTTAGGCCCAGACCGGGTTAGGCTATGGGGCTTAGCTAGGGCTTTGCAACTGTGCAGTTTTGGTGTGGGTGCCCTACAGTGGCAGTGCCAAATATAAAAGGCATGTCTCTCGACTATCCTTTTCTTAGCTCCACACTCTTATTTAACTCGCATCTTTTGCCATGTTGGATCCCTTCACAATTCTAGCTACTATAAATACACTCACCAGCATCCTGGTAGAGTTGAACAAGGTTAGAGAGCGGTATGCCAATGCAGGTGCAACACTTGATTTAATTCAGCACGATTGCGACCAAATCCGCACAATCTTACATCACTTTAGCGACCTTCTTGCACAACGTCACAGGTTGGTTCCGGCTAGCGATGATGGAATCAGTTTGGCTCGACTTGAAGAGCTGCTCGTTAATAACTGCGACAAACTTAAGGAAGACGCGGACAAACTACATCGTCAGCTGCGGAAGATGTCGAAGCCTGAGAACAGAGGCGAACACTGGATGAACTATGTGAAGCTTCTCGGGAAACTTCGTCCTCTTCAACAGTCTCATGATGCCATTAAAGAGAGGCTGAAGGAATTTCAACATCAAAAGTTGTCATGGGACAGGCAAGTATCCTCCCAAAGACATCAACGCCCTAAAACATCATGAAAGATTGCATATTAATGTAGACGATTAGTGGGAATATTCTATTCCTTATGAGACGAGCCAGCGAACCCAACGCGCCTCATCCTCAACTTGAGGAGCCCAGGACTGCGTGTACCAGGACAACGTCATTCAGTGCGTTCAGCGCTCCGCCAGTCCTCCATGCTCGAGTCTACGAGTCTAAGTTGAAATCGTTGTTTGTCGCCATTCGTACTGGCAACCTTGAAGATGTACAGGGAACTTTGGAATACTCCGACATCCAACTCAATGACCCATCTACTTTCGAACAAAATCTTCCTGGCATTCTCGTCGCTGTGACGACCGGAAGAATTAAAATGGTTGAATTACTTTTACAACACAACGCTGATATCTCTTTGAAGAATCCAGAAGGCCAGTCAGCCCTTCATATAGCATCTTTAAGCAGAGCAGATGATATGGTCGACTTTCTGCTCGAAAAAGGTGCGAATCCACAAATCTCCGATAACTATGGGCGTACGCCACTATGGTATGCCGCATACGGGAAATGCAGCGACAGAGCGTTTAACTCCCTTCTACATGCGCACAAACCCACAGGTATCAGCGAATCTTGTGGAGAGTCTGACGGCAAGATGCCTACACCACTTTGGGCAGCCGCAGCGGGCGGCCTTTTAGGCAGGGCATCTGCCCTGCTGAAGCATGGTGATGATGTTAGTGTCCGCGATAAGAATGGGAGGATATTACTACATCGAACAGAGTGGGCCACTTCAGCGGCCCTGACAGAATTACTTCTCAAACATGGAGCGGATCCTTGGACAAAGGACAACCTTGACAAGAGATTGCCGCTGCATCGAGCCGCGGAGCAAGGGCGGTTAGACATTTGTGTCCAGCTTCTTGAAGCAATGATACAACTTGAGACACGTAGTAGGGCAGAGGCCGTGAATGTTCAAGACAGTCAGGGCCTTACGCCGCTCATGTGCGCAGCTCTAAATGGGTCCTTGCCTCTTGTGGTATATCTTGCCAAGGTATGGAATGCGGACGTTACTCTTCAAGACATTCATGGAAACGATGCCTTTTACTGTGCGTGCGCTAAAGGACATGACTCCGTCGCGGTATTCCTGCTGGGCTCGGGAGCTAGTATCAACCGAGGGAACTTGGATGGCAACACACCTCTTCACATTGCAGCTACGCATGGGCACGAGAAGACAGTAAGCCTTTTATTAAGTCTTGGCGCGAGTGTGACATCGAAATCTAGGACAATCCAAAGTACGTGGACACAGTCAGATGCGCAGGGGCTTGTGACGCCGGGGGAGGCTGCCTCGTTTGCTGGATATGACAACATCTCCTATTGAATTAATATATTTGAGTTAGATAGCCAGTTTATAAACTGGACATTTTAAATAGGTGTTAATATAAGGTTTTTTTTTTTTTTAAGAGTAAATTATATAAATATATAAAGCCTATAGTATAAGGGAAAATAAAGTAAATAAGATAATTAAAAAAAAAAGTTTAATTACTATATATAACCCCTTTATATAAGAATTATTAATAAAAATATATTATATTTTCTATTTTTAATTAATTACTATTTAGTACTTTTATTTTATATTTTCTTTAATAAAAATATATTATATTTCTTATATTATACTTATAAAATTAAAAAACTAAGATTAATAGTTAAAGTCTAATTATATTAAACTAAGCTATATTAAGTTTATTATTAATAGATTATATAAAGTATATAACTAAGCTTATTAAAGTATTATATTTCTTAATAGTAAATTTAATATATATTAAACTTAATTAATATAAAGAAGTTTTATTAATAGCTAGTAAATTAAGATCTATTTACTATTAAGAGAGTATATATACATATATAAAGGCTGCTTATAAGTATATAAGTAAAGCTTATAGTAAGCTATAAGTTAAATTATAAGGCTATTATAAGGCAGTAAGATAGCTTATAATCTATTTTAGATAGTATAGTATAAGTTACTATTTAATTAATAAGAATTAATAAGGTATATATAACATAAGCGCTATATCTTATTAAGTTATAATATTAAGTTATTACTAGTATAGTATTCTTTTAAAGTATAATACTTTTATAAAGTTATAGAAATTATTTAATTAAAAAAAGTAAATAATACTTTAATTTATTTTAAATCTAGATTTATAAGAATTACCTTACTAATTAATATTAAGAATATAACCTTTTTAGTAATTAGATTATTATATTAAGTAAAAAAGGATAGACTAATAATAAGTTAGGCCTTAAGTAGCTAAAGTATTTTAATTAAGCTATAGTAAAGTAAATAAATAGTTACTATTACTTTTTAATCTTTAATAGTTATAAAAGTTATTACTTTATTAAATTTAAAGAATATTATAAAGAAAATAAGATTATTATACTTTATATACTTACTTATACTGCTTATTTACTTTAGCCTCTTAATATAAAATACTTTAGGCTATTAAAAAAAGTATATAGTTAAGAAATAGAATATTTAATTAAATACTTTATAATTTATATTATTAAGACTAAGTTCTTTTTTACTTTTTATATTACTTATTAAGTTACTATTATAGAAAGTAATATTAAAGGAAGTTTTAAAGAAGCTAGATTTACTCCCTTTAACCTAGAAAATATTATCTTAAAGCTTAATATATAGCTATAGACTCTAATGCTTCCTATAAAGGTTATAATACTATTAACCCCTTAGACTATAAAGACCTTAAAGATAGTACTAGAGGTATAATTATACTTTAAGTATTTATAAAAAAGGATTAAAAATTATAATAGTAGTTCGTTTAAGTTAATAACTAAAGCTATAAAGTATTTTAAAAAAGTAATAATTATTTTTATAAATAAGATAGTCTTACTATATAATAGAAATTAATAACTTAAATAATAAAACAAAATAGTAAAGTAATACTAAAAGGGAAAAAGAATTAAAATATAAAAAGAAGGGCTTTTAACTATAGAAGAAGTATTATAAGTAATTAATTAAATAAATATTAATATATAAGTAATAGCTAAAGTTTTTAAGAAGTAGTTATAAAAGGTTATAAAAAGTAAAGGTCTAGTAATATAGTATTTATAAAAAGACTAAGTATAATATAAAGAATTATTAAAAAGTAATTAAAGTTAATAAGAAATATATAATAGTAATATAGAGATAAGGCTAACTAGCCTTATATATAACCCCGCAATCCCCTTAACTTTATCTTAATAACACCTTACCTTAAAATCCTACTTCCTTAAGCTTTAATTAATATAATACTATTATACCTACTTAGCTTTATTATTAATTAACTATAATAATTTTAAAGCTTTTACTTTAATTTTACTATATAATTAGGGTTAGGTTTTAGACTTTTTTAAGATAAAAGACTTTAAAATTTTAATATTATTTAAATAATTTAAGTTATACTTTTATATATAATATAATCTAGCTTTATTATAAAGACTTATTATATTATATATTATCTAGCTTATTATTATATATTTAATCCTGCCTTACTATTATATATTTAATCTAAATTTAAAACTTAAAATTCTATCTTAATCTTTAAGTTATAATTAATTATTATAACTCCTAATCTTATTTTCCTTATTACTATTATTATTATTATTTATATAAATAATACTCTCTTTCCTAAGTTAATAATATTTACCTTTAGTAAATTATTAAAAAGCTAGTATTATCTTAAATTAAATATCCTTTTTATTATTAAATTCTTTAATAAATCCTCTTAAAGATCTATTAATATTAAATAAATCTAAAATAGATATTTTTTATAAGCTATATAAATTACTATTAATAGCTATTTAAACTCTAGGGACTCTTAAGTCTAGGAAATAATTAAATAACTTTAAAATAAGCTAAATAATATATATTTTTACTATTTAGTAGATTTCTAATAGTTAAGGGATCTTATTTATAATAGTATATATTATAATATAAAACTTCTCCTCTTTTTTAATACTCTTTAATATTATATAAATCTTATTATAATATATAAAGATATTTTTAAAGATAAAAATATAAATACTAATACTAAAGATATTTACTATTACTACTAGCTATTATTAGATATAAATCCTTTTAGCTAAAGTACTATTTAAAAAACTAAACTTCTTATAAAGATATTTACCTATTTTTATTAATAAAGCCTACTTTTTATTAATATCTATTCTATTATTAATAAAGAAGTCTTTAGTACTTTTATTTAATTTTACTATAAATAAGCTTAATTAGTAATCCTATTTATAAATAAGTAATATCTTTATATTAATTAATTAAATATTATTAATTATTAATAAATTAAAACTATTATATTATATAGCTTAAACCTAGTATAAGATAAAGCTAGATAATATTACCTATTTACTTTTATATATCTTATTTATTGCCTTACCTATATTCTAGTTAAAATTAATAAGGTAATATTATTAGTAATAGCTATAAAGATATGTTAGTATATTAATAAGCTATTTCTAGCCTTGATTACTAAATATATTATATAAGATAGCAATACCTATAATATAAATCTCTTAAAAGAATAACTTACTTTTAAAGTTCCTTTTTTAAAGCCTTTAAATAATAGCTAAAGTATTAAAAGCTATATATCTTTCCTTAAAATAGCTTTTAAATCTAGTCTTTATTTATAATACTTTTATAAAAGTAATAGGCTTCTTATCTTACTAAAGATTTACTTTAGTACTTATAGACTTTTATTAAAGTATATTATAATAGATTTATTATCAGTCTATAAGAACTATAGGAAAATAAAGTTAGTAAAAAGTTATAAAAAGATATTACTATTTTTATTGTTATCTTTATAGTAATTTATTATATATAATAAAACCTAGGTAAATTCCTTAAAGAGCTAAGTACTTTTTAAGATTATACCTAGAAAAAAAAGTAGCCTTTTTATATAACTTATACTTTAGCTATCTGCCTTTAAGTCAGCCTCTTTATAATAGCTTAGAATATAGCACTTAGCTATATTATATGCCTAATCTTTTAATATGCCTCTCTTTAAAAGGCTTATAAACTAATCTTTAAAAAATCTCTTAAATTTCTCTTTAAATTTAAAGATATATTATAACCCCAGTGTCTCCCTTATATATACCTTATATTTTCCTCTATTTATATATATACCCTATAAAACAGATTAATACCTAGACCCTATAGTTATAAATAATCTATTTTAATTAGTACTAATCTAATATAATTACTACTAATCTAATAATAACCTTACTAATCGCTATTATTATCTATAAGTATATAAAGTATACTTATTAATACTTAAATAGGACTTAGCTTATTAGCTATTAATAATACTTCTTTACTTTAATAAGCCTAACCTATACTATTAACTATTAAAAGATATAATAACCTAATATGCTTAGTATAACGCCCTATATATTCTATAAATATAAACCTAATATAGACTAGTTTACCTATTTAAAAACCCTAACTATTACACTTAGCAGTTATACTATTATTCCAGTCTAGTAATCTACTTAAATACACTTATATATATTAATTTACTTATAATAAAAAAGTAGTATTCTTATAGTAATCTCTTAGCATTATTATTTTTAGTAAGGTATATTACTATAAACCTATATATCTTAGGGTTAACCTTTTAGCTTAGCTAGGCTACTTTAGCAATCTAGACTTTATTTTTATAGCTTAAGGTTTCTATTACTCTAGGGAGAATATTAAATTCCTAGTTAAAAATAGTTATATAATTCATACTATTAACTTTAATAGGATATAGTTAGTCTTAAAGGACTCTTATACCTAGAGCTCCCTAGTTTTAAGGATAGTCTTAATCTTTTATATTTCTTTTTTATTCTTACTAATAATCCTAAGGTAGTTAGTATTCTGTCTATCTCTAGTCACTGTAATATATTACCAGTAAAGTTAGTTACTTGATATTCGCATTTCCTGCTTAACTGTCTTGTAGATTATCGTCGATATAGCGTCTTCAATATGGTCTTTAGGAACTCTAGACGTATCTACTATGCAGAACACCGGTTCTGGAGTTGCCCCTTAGTGAGCCGGTAATAGAATTTTAGGCCTGTATTTAGCCATGCTAAGCGAAAAAGATAGTATATTAAATACTAAAGGACTTAGCTATATTTTCTATATATATCTTCTCTTAGGTTATGGATTAGTGGCTTATAAGATGAGCGATTAGTAATAAAAGAGTTAAGCTAATATTAGTTAAAAGTATTTAATATACTATCCTAAAGCGAGATCTATAATTAGGTAATTATATATAAAAGAGAACTAAGAAGAATAGATAGTAAAATTTTAGAACTACTTAGTGAGTCTAGCTTATAGGACTTATCTAGGTTTAAGAGTGAAACTAGAGCAGTAACTTAAAGGAGTTCTTATTTATAGGACTTTAAGAAGCGGGGCTATTCTATAACTAGAAGCTACTAGGATTAATATCTAGTATTAGAAGATAGGAGATTTATATTAAAGCTAGTCTAGTTTAATATTATTAAGTTTTCGTTTTCTTACTAAGCAAGCTAATGATTTATAATATCCTTAAGTCTAGTTTAAGTAAACTTAAGGATAATATTAGTTGCATTACTTCCTATATAAGATCTAGATAGGTTCTCCTCTATGCCCTTGTGAACTTTACGGGCTTTAATAATAAAGTACCTATATTATAAGCTATAAAAAGGGTTTAATAAGAGATTAGAGTCCTAACTAGATTAGCCTGCATGCCAAACCCTTAATCCCTCTAACCTCTCCCCTTTGTCTATGCCCTGGTTGGTATAATGATTGATTATAACCCTTTTAAGATAATCTTCTATTACTATGTGACCTTAGTAGATATACTAGTATCAGTCGTCTTAATAAAGTAGATAATAAATTCTATTATAAAAAACATTAAGGAACTGAATTAGATAGGTAATTAGTAATAGTTATATATTCCTATATATCTTATTAGTATCTTATATAAGAGGTAGATAGTTAATACTTTACTTAAATAGCTTAATAGCAGTAACCTTAAAGGCACGTATTATAATATAGTGCTATTAGATATGCTAGGTAATATTGGTTTATAGTATAACGCTATATTATTTATAAATAATAATATACTAAGAAGGATTATAGTAAAAGAGATCTTTAAGTTCTATAGTAAAAGTGGTTTATAGTTTACTTGCCTTTTAATAGTATAAGGTTTTAAAGATTATTAAAGGAAACCTTAAATTGAAATTATAGTAAAGAGAGTAGACAATATAAAAAAGCTAAAGTATAAGTTTATATATATAAACCTGTATAAGTAATGCGCCTATAGACTATTAATTAAAATAAGAAAATATAAGTTAGTATAGTATGGTTATATAGGAATAAACAGGAGATAAATAAATATATAAGAAATAAGCAGGGGTAAGGCAATAATTAGAGGTATATGATAATTAGGAATAGAAGAGTAGGGTTAAGAGGTCTAGCTGTAATTAATTGTTACATGGCTGCTACATAAGGCTAATAAAAAGGGATGAACTTCTATAGTATCAAGCTTAATAATCCTTTCTTAGCAAGAAATATATATCCTTTTAGCCTAATTTTACTATCATTGGATTAATTATTTAATTCTCTATTTTATAAAGAAAACCCTATCTTAATTTAACCTGATTTGCTGTTAGAAATTAGGTTACAGTTAAAGATATCTGAGTTTGGCGTCTTGTCCTGTCTTTCTTATTATTGGCTCACACCATCAAAGTACCTTCAGTTTAAGTTATTTTCATTGACTGTACACCCTTTTCATAACCCCTCTATTGGCTTGTGCTACTTAAAGAGATTGGCTGCTATAACTGTAGGCACAGCCCGGGCGGCTGTGCGGTTTTGTAACGGTCACACCTAACCACTACGCCACAGGGCAAAAGATTGGGCTATAACTGCTATTGTAGCAATTACAGTGGTGTGTACAGCTGCTTATAGAAGCCTTACAGCGCTGTTACGGGCACGAATCGTAACAGGTTTGCAGTGGCTACAAATCGACTCAACAACACGCAACGTTAAAGACAGATTGCGAAACCTTCACTGGCAGCAGTTTGAAATTTGCATGGCCAAGAAGGATGTCAGAGGGAGGACGCCGCTGAGGCCACAGACGCCCAGATTTTCACAGAGATGGAGAGCAACATAATTATACAAAGACATTTAATTCTTCCCCGTCCTGAACGGTCACAAGATTTAGAGACGTCGCATCTTTCTTTATGCGGGATAATAGATAATGAACTACTGCCGTCGAAAGAGTATGCAACATGTTCTCCCTCCACCTCTAATCCCCACCTGACCGTCTAGCACACAATCTCTCACACCCTCCTGCATACACACTTACAGACAGGGGTGAGCCCACCGCAGTAGGATTCCGAGCAAGTAAAAAAGTTACAGTTGCCATATTGCTTGCAGCACTGCGATATGCAATCTCCTTTTATAGTAATTGCGTTAATTCCTTGCCATTAACTGAACAGAGAAAGATCCGACTTACGCTTAGTACAAGCCCGCTTCTCCTGCAAACCACCGATGTTAGCTAAATTTTATATGTATAATATACCTTGGATCGAGAAGAGGGGAAGAATGAGGGAGGTCAGGCATACGAGGCTTTCAACTTCATCTGTCGGCGCCGCAGCGGCTAGGGCCATGAGCAGAGTTGCTACAGCGAAAAAGCGCATACTGTTAGGTATATACGAGACGTAAAATGGTTTCTCCTGATTTGGTGTAGTGTTTTACTTTATGCAAATTAATATTAAACAATGAGGTCACTGAAGCAAGTTAAGGATATTATTGATATTCTATATATGTGCTCCTACTTGCTAGCAGGGCACGAGAGCGGGGTACGGGTAAATTATGTCTTTTAGGCATCTAGATATAGTACTATCCTATATCTGGATAGTTCTTCCTATCTTAATTGGTACGGATATAGTTTTTTAATATTTAATATTACCAATTAAGCCGCGCTTACGGGAGTCTAATAAAGTAAAGCTGTTAAAGCAACAACAGTAAGATCGGACCTCTAATTACCCGACAAGTCTTAATACTATTCCGACCATATAAGAGAGTTTATACCTAACGGCATTTTTATTACTCTATATATTACTCTCCCCGCAGATACCGGAAGACGATCTGCATTAAGAATCGTTTCGATGTGCCCTTCCCCGCGTTATGCATCGCAGCGTCGTATTAAATTCTTTAACAGGACTAGCAGTATATAATAAGCCTTTTCCTGAGACCTTATTACGACAGTTAGTTATAACGGTGTAAGGCCTCTATTGAAATAGAACATTTTTTATTAAGAGGGGCAAAAAAGAGTAATCGATAGAGATTGTACATAGCTTTATACTTTGGCAGTAAATATTAATTGGAATCATACCGCCTGGCATTAGCCTGTTTAATTTGAGCCGCCCCTATTCTGAAGGACCCCATGGGTGTCACACTCTCCTTAGGTATTTGGCCGAGAGTTACACCGACCGTGGTGGCATGTGAGCACTCGGACTCTGGTGATCCGACTGGCTAATGTGCAATATATTTGTTTGTCCATTGTCTTATATTTTAGGTATAAATACGCCTAAGCAGAAATTATTTTTCAATGCTTCCATCGTCAGCTCTAGGAGTTTTCTATACTATATAACATTAACACATCTTCACCTGCCAATATGCATCTATTTAAGCTTCTCCCTCTCTTTCTGGGCCTCTCGCTTGCCCTTCCGGCTGCTGAAGCCGATCCCAATTCACTCGAGGCTCGAGCATGCACATACAGTACAATCTCTTTACCCTCTCTCCTCAAAGTTGTAGACCAATTTACTCACCATTTTGCAGGTAGTTGCGTCTCGAAGTGCTGTAAGGAAGCTGGGTGTAATGGGTTTTTGAATTGTGGTAGATCTAGGGTGAGTACCAGAGATACATGCTTGAAATTAGCAGTTGGGTTTGAATATTTGCTAAGTGTCAGTGCTCGGGTGGTAAATGTACATGCCACTGCCAATATAACTGAATTCATTCACAGTGGGCAAGAGCCACGGTTGACGTAAGTTTCTAGTATTATGCACAATGTACTAGGAATTAAATAATAACTAACTACTATTCCAAGAAGCGCAATACAAGAATAATTTGAGACTACATGCAAGGCTATTATCCGAATGTCTAGATGTTAAGACCCTGTGTTTATTAGCCTCATCAGCAGCCATTACAATCTAAGAAATACCATATAGCTTAGGAAGCACGCATAAGCAACAGTGAACTCAGCGCGATCATTCTTATAACTTTGCCTGCCAGCCATTAACTAAGGAGTTCATTACATATTGCCAACATAACATCCGTAGTATGCAATGCGATATACCACCCGCGCCTATTCCATAATACCTTTTCTTTAGAGAAATTCCTTTGTTTGCATTTATCCCTATAACAGCAGCCCAAAAGTACCTCAAGATCGTGTCTTACAGTCTTTCTGTAACCTTTCCATAACTGCATCGCCAACGCCAACACTAACAATGCCCCCGAGAGTCAAGCTACTGTGCACTTCTTTACCTGTCCTAACTTTAAAAGTCTCACCTGGACTCGTGTATTGTCAAAGGGGGCCTGCCGAAATCTAGTACACAATTACGACTTAGGTTTTCAGCACCACTACCTGAATTTCCAGTCTTCTGTGGGTTTATTAAATATAAGTTTATATCACTAGTATGTCAATACATTCATTTCGGCCATTATGTCTATGTTGCTGTTGCAGTTCGTGGTCAAAAGTAGAAGCCTCGACGGCCCTCATTGGCGGCGCACTGTGAGCGCTACACTTCCGTTTCTAGACTAGTAGTATCCCGTTATCGGATCGGTGAGAAAGATGGAGGAACGATTAATGATAATTTAGAGAAGAAATTGAACATAAAATGGTTAGAATTATTAATAAACTTTAGAGGGGTAGGTAGAGCACACTTACTTGAAGTGTCTATGTCATTGTTGTTGTGTATTTTATATAATGGAGCGTGCGATTGTCATCGTGGTGATACTCTAGTTGGACCCTAGTATAAAGATGTATATAGGACTTAGAGTGGGGAAGCAACTTAACTAAGAATATAGACATATCTAATAAGATGCATTAGAGAATTAGGGCTTGTAATAGATGTTGTTATGATATGTATTTGGGTAGCAAGGCGTATACATGGCGTGTAACTGCTTTAAGTATACTCGTGGATCCGGGTTAAAAAGGGCCCCACTCAGAGAGTAGGCGGCAAAAATCTAGGGCAGCTGGATACCCTGCTTAGTCTAAATTTATAGGTTTTTACTACTAAAAACCTTACTTTTAATAGATAATTCTAAGTATAATCTTATTACATCTTATATTTGAAGTGCAATTCTTTTTCTAAACCTTTAAAATAGAAGATCTTTATTATCTTAATGTAATAGTTATATAAGCTGTTAAACCACAGGGCAAAAGATCGGGCCATAATCGCTATATAAGCAATTATAGGTATGCTACAGCTGCCTTATAGAAGCCTTACAGCGCTGTTACGGGCATGAATTATAATATATAAGTTAATATAAAAGTCTAAGAAGATTTAAATAACTTATATAAAAACTAATATATAAGCTATAAAAATTAGAACTATTTTAAGCTTAGTTAAGTTTTTTTATAAGCTTTTAAAAATTAGATTATAATATATATAAAATAATAGCTAACTTACTTACCTAGTTAACTTACTTATTAATTAATATATATAATAAGTAAATTAAATAAATTATTATATAATAAAAAGTAGCTTACCTTATAGTATTTTAAGGCTTAAATAAGCTTAATATAATTTACTTTAATACTTATATAAAGCCTAATATATTTTTCTCTTATAAAACCCTATAATTAATATTACTATTAAACAGGTACTGGGGCCTTATGTGCAAGCAGGGATACTTTAAGATTATAGCCGAAATGGTAAAACCTTTAAGGGGCAGATTTCAATAGAATATAACATAAATATACTAATCTGAATTAATGGACTGAATATATGTAATGTCTGATAGTTACTTGACTTAGTTGGTTAAGGTGGGGCCCTATAGGGATATGCCTAGGCATGCCTATATAGGCTCCTACTGGAACGGCGCCTAGGCGCTGTGATAAGATTTTAGCGGGTCCTAGAGTAATTTAATTAGCTAGTAACTATATTATATTATCTATAAGTTTTTTAGTTTACTTTATATTAAGATCTAGTTTAATTAATATAAAGAGTTATTTAATATAATAGAATAAGTACTTTAATTAAATTATTAACTATTCTTCCCCCTTTATAGTAGCTTACTTTATTTCCTGATAATTATTTACTCCCTAGAGCTAAGTATAATTCTTATAATAAGCTAGTAACTATAATCAATTTATAGACCGCTATATAAGGCTATATATTAATTATATAAAAATTAACTATTAAATAAGTAATAAAAGAATTATTATATATATATATAATAAATCTTAAAAGTATAAGCCTTTAATAAAGAAGAAATATATATATAAAATAATAACTTAAAGTATAAGTTATCTATCTTTAGTCCTAGCTAAAGAATTATTAAATGAGATAACCTAGTCTTTATAATATTAACTAGATAAGGAATATTTAAAATATAGTTACTCTTTAAGTTACTACCTATTAGCTTATCTTGTATATAGTAAACTTAATTTTACTAGAAAAGTAACTCTATTAGACCTTATAGCTGCTAGTATCTCTTAGAGGGATATCTAGATATATTTACGTCAGTAAGATGGCATCTCTCTAGGAACTAGGCAGGATATTTATAACTGTATTGCTAAGTTGAAAGATGACATGCACGAAGGATAGAGCTCATTTCATGCTCTGATCAACAAACTAGATCGAGAAAGATTTTGGAGTCGTTTACGGGTCGACAGCAATGAAAAAGTTACTGCAATTTTGTTTACTCATCCAGGTTCCTTAAAATACCTTCAAGCCTACTCTGATCTCTTGCTGCTTGACTGCACATACAAGACAAATAAATACCAGCCGATAGTTGACATGATTGGGGTGGATGCTTGCCGGCGATCATTTTCTTCGATAAATAAACGAGACGAAGACTGTTATTATAGCATCCAAGGCGAAGACGGCGAAAAAAACGGAAGTCGTTTGCTCTGGCATTCGCTACATTTACTAGGGTACTCAGACTGTTGTTCCGTTGTTCAACGGAAACCCAGTATCCCACAGAAGCTTCTTAGTCGCGGCGAACATCAGGGCATTCAGCTGCAGCTAATTGAAGCTCCACCATTTTAACCCCCGTATCGATAGGGAGCTATCATCAATCAAGTTGGGTGTAGATCCTAGCCTATCTACCCTTGCAAGCCTGATGAGATAGTTAGTAATCTCCTCGGACATTCACCATTGAGCCGCCGAATAAGGCCACAGTATTCGGGACCGATATTAGAAGAACCCCTGGAGCGATTAAGGGTGCCAATCAGATACTAGAATGGCATTACTGCTTTGTTAGGGTCTATGAGAAGGCCGGAAACGGAGGAGGGCGATACACAGTAGAGTATGATGTGTACAACGGGAAAGGCACAGTACCTCACGGTACACAAATCCATTCACGGCCTCGTCACGCGGCTCTTGCAGGCGACAGGAAGGTTGTTAGACGAACAACACAACGATGAAGAGCTTCTAAATACGGTGCACGTTGAGTCCGACTACAGTAGGAGCCCACAATTCTCTGGTTACACTATTTGAGCTCAGTTTCATCAGACTTCCATCGAAATGGTTACAGGATATGAGGAAGCGCATATCGGAGTTGAAACCGTCGTGGCTTCTCAACAGACATTATGGGTCACTAGTTTAAGGACTACTGTATGCTGACGGCGGATGGGTGGTATCGAAGACTGTCATATTTCACGGGGAATTTTGACTGTGCGTTGAAGCTCTTGATTTCTAAATGAATGGGTGACTGAAGTTGGTCTGTTTTATACCTCCTTGGACCGGGTCGTATTCGTCGGCTATGACGAAGTTCCCCTCACGATCTGTATCATCCAAGTTTTGATCCTTCTTGGCCATACAGCCCCTGTGTCAGAGCGGTCTTGGTGAGATGATGTGACAGCTTTGCTTCCTTACAATAACGCTGGATGCTAGCACACTAGACCCTCTCGCCCTCAGCGTCGGCCTCGAGTTTAGAGAATGGCTTCACAGGATAGGGCAGCAACCTTCTCCCTTATCTTTCTGGACTGCTAACAGAGCTTCCCGGCTGGCTATCTCAAAGACAGTATTGACACCCTCACCGCTTAAACTTGAGCACTCCAGATACATCTTGGCGCCAATTTCGTGAGCAACTATCTCGCCCTCATGTTCAGTGACGAGTCGCAGGGAACTCTCTCCGATCTTCCCGATCGCAATTGGATCTTCTCGAAGGTCCTTCTTCAAGCCAACAAGAACAACTGGAACTCCGGGACATACGCGAGTAGCCTCCTTACTCCACTGTAAACCCAGGCTTAGTAGTTGGCTTCTATGAGGTGTAGAGTAAGAACATCGAACCTTACACTTGACATTATCCAATGAGCAGGGGTCATCGACAGAGAAACTGATTAGAAAGATATTTGCGTTCGAGTATGCCAGTGTTCTTAATCGTGCATGACCTTCCAGCCCAGCTGTGTCCCACAAGGCAAGCTCTACAGCTTGTCCATCCACTATACAATGAGTTATATAATTTTCGAAAATTGTTAGAACCTGGCTAGGTTTTAACACCTCTGTCGTCATCATCTGGTGATGGTTCTCACATGATGCTTTGTATAAGTTAGGGACATCAAATGCTTGGAAGAAGGGGAAGGTTTACTGCTGGAAAATTGCCAAGCGTGAAAATGCTTAGCAAGCTCGTCTTGCCGCAACCACTGTCTCCAATAATAGCAAGCTTCCTGGATCATTCGTGTTAGCGATAAGCTGCGCTATATTGACACCGTGACCGCTTGAAGCCAGAGCGAGATTCGCAGAGTTGTAGGGCAATGATGACGAATAGGTGGTAGTATACCTGCGAATGACATTCTTATGCTCCATATGCTCTGCCTTTTCTTTCTAAAAATAATAATAATTAGCGTAGGTCTTTACCCAGTAGCCTTGAGGTTCCACGGGTCGCTGCCCCCACATGTGGTGATGCTAACCTTAGTTATAGAACCCTTGTTTTCTCATAGAAGGTCAATCATGTGTTCAATAGAGTATATGAGGGGGATATGTGGGCGATAAAACAGTATAAAGGCTCTTAGCGCAGACAATGTACCGCGTGGTCAAGGCGTCTAGCCAAAGCTCTTACAAGACGGGCTAATAGAGTCGTTCGGGGAAGCTCCAAGTGATACGACAGTCAGACATAAAGTGACAGATCGACCGGTAAATAAAACAGCATAATAACGTTTCGTTTACTCTATGCATAACAATACAAGAAATGGGCTGCGCCCCCACCCAAGCTCAGTCTCCTGCACCTCTACGTTCATGACGGCCATTGGTTCCACAGCTATATAGTTTAATAAATGTGTCTAGGATGTAAACCTTCTCTCATAAAGCTTAACAACTTTAAGCATAGCATTTTGCCACTCATCATAAAAGATATTCAACGTTGATAGGAGTCGATTTCTAGAGAATAATATGTAACGTAACTTATGCTTGCTACCTCCGCGTCATTGGCTTTGGAAACAGCAGTGAAAGTCGTCTTTGGGGATGTTATCAGAGTGTGGTTATATGCAACTTGTCCATATCTTGGGTACTCTATTAGCAGGGAACATGAATGCGGCAGGGCCGTTAGTCCTGCAGCAACTGATGATGGAAAAGTTGGAGATGGCATAGATAAGGTCCAGGCTGCTTAGTTTCCTTAGCTCTTTTGGTATCACGACTAAGATTCATGGAAAATTGCCTTAAAATACTATACGCATTGCTTAAATCAGAAAAGTCAACGCACTACGAAAGTCAGTAGTACCATACTTGTTGCAGTATAGAATCCTTTATGATATGACAACGGGATGGTGAAGCTTGAGGTTGGAGTAGGAGATCTACTGCAGATTTGTGTGTGGAGGAACAAGGCTTAACGGGTTCGCGCGCATAACCTCTCATTCGAAATGTATCCTAGCAGTGAACTCAAATGATGTCGACCTTGTAACGTTTTGGCAGGCAAGGTGCATTAACCAACGGCTCGGCAGTGTATGATGGTCAAGCTCCCCTTCCTATCAGCTAGATGCAACTCCTTGCGTCATTTTGTGTAATTATTCAATGTTGCGTCGGCAGATGCGGGCGCCGTGCGTGTAACGCAACTTGGCATGACATCTGGGTCCACATCTTAGCACATGTTAAGCTTTACGACTAGAGGAGTGAAATAACGTGAGGTCTCAACAAAATTGATTTAACGTACATGATAAGCATGTGCACCAAACAAGTATGTGCACCAAAAATCCCTCAGACATCACCAATGCCAGTTTAATCAATTAATGCTCAGCCAATGACCATGCCTCAACTCTATTCTGAATGTCAAATTCTTCTTGCACTTCAAGCGCTTCGAAACAACCCAAAATTAGGTCTCCGAGGCGCTGCTAGGTTATACCAAGTTAACTATTGGGCGTTGCATCGGGCGAATGAGATACTAAGCCGGCGTCGGAGGGTAAAAAGAACTCGAGTACAGAAAGGAGGAGCAATGATAATAGAGGAAGGAAGGCAAGTAATTAATCAGATAGATATCAATATATAGGTAGTGGCTAAATCGTCAAAAAGTTATGGTCAGGAAGGGTCAGTGCGAGGGAAAGAAAGGCATTATGGAGTATATGGCAAGACAGGATATAATGCAAGAACATATTAGATAGTTGTTTTGATATCTGGTGAAGAGTTTGGCGATTAGTTTTAATTGATCTGATGATTTGTCGTGTTTTTGTGATTATTTCTATTTTGAAGGTTAAGATTTGTTGGTGCACATACTTGTTTGGTGCACATGCTTATCATGTACGTTAACTGTGTAATTTATAATCTAATCTAAGCTAACTCGGTTAACCTAGAGCAATGTCTCCTGACGCCAGTCTTACCTCGCCATTCCCGGCCTTAGGCCCAAGTGGCGTATTATCACATGGCTAGCAGTGCAGTGGGTTGTGATGATGGGGTTATCTGTTAGACATTAGGTGTTTGCTCTTTGCGGGCCAATCACACAACCCAGACAAGTAACATCCTAGCCACCAGCAGATCGGACTATCTTAGTCCTACCGTCTCAACAGCATTGATGCCAAGCAGAGATGGTAGGGCCTTTACGAAGTGCTCAAGTGGTTTAATCACAATTACTATTCAGTCTGTTCTGCTTGACATTGCTTAGGCATTCCAGCACAGCCTTAATCTTTACCGGACTTATTCCAAAAAGCCCCAGATGACAGGCGAAGGAGGAAAAAAACCACCAAACAAGCAGTAGAAGGAGCGAGTCAGCCTCCAACCGGCAGTCGCGTTATCAGATTCGCGATATTAAGATACATCTCTTGCATGAGATCGCCCTTTTTCGACGTTAGTCAAACTCGCGACAGTATGGAATCCGGGGCCTTACCGTGCCTTGCTCGATATAAACGCCAATTTGATCCAAATGGTCCATTTGATCGTTAACGCCTAAGTGCCAGTAAAATCCCCGCGTCTCAGCTGCGCTGAAATCGAAATCTGTTAATTCGCTGATCTTTTTGACGTAGCCCTCCGGGCCCATCATAGACTCTGTGTTGACAACGCCGTCATTTTGGTACCAATCGCCTAGATTGGGCCCCAGGATGTTCCTTTGCGTGTCCGTGAGTTCCTGGCTTCCCATTGCGTAGACACTCGGTAGCAATATCGGTATAACGTCTTTTCGCGGAATGTAGCTTCCTGGATTTGGAAGCACCAGATTGTAGCCTAGTTCCTTGATAACCCGAGTTATCACTGCTTGAGTAACCCACTCCACGAAAGAGCGAAAACTAGTTGAAGCAATAATAAACGTCCATCCAAGGCTCTCGAATGCCTTGATTATTAAGTCAACTAGCCCCTCGAGGATTGGAATACGACCTATAGCAAGCCGCACGAAATCCTCTATCTTGGTAGGAAATGAGCCAGCCGCGTCCCTGCCCCATGCAGGCCAAACCTCGGGGAAAGGATCTGTTGCATGGAAGGACAGGCTGAAATAGTAGATATGTTCTGAGGTCTTGATTATATTCAGAGGGGGATTATGAATGCCTGCGATGCTGTTGTCATGAAGACCATTGTTGTCGGAATTCAGCCATTTCCACACCGGGCCATTGTCTGATTCTATGCGGATGAGCATGTCCTGGAAGGTTTCTCCCGAATTCCGGCGGATTCCCCAGTGGTCAAGCTGAAGGTCATAGGCCCTCTTTTCTGGAGAATTGAATGATATTGTAGCGAAGAGTCTTGCGACCAGGCCCACTGCCTGCTGCATCGATCGCTACCTTTTGTTAGTCTAAGAAGGCTTAATCGTCCGGGAATGGAGGGCTTGAGTACATACGGAAAGAAAACTTTCGAGAGCATTTATGATAGTCGTCCCTCTGTGAGGAGTCCCAAGGGTTGTGATAGAGATAGTCCAGTTACCTCTCTCTGTTTCACCAAAGTAGGTGGGATGTAGGTTTCCGGCGCCTTGAGCCATCAGGCTGATGAGGTAGCGTACCGTGTTTCCGCCTTGAGAGTGGCATATAAAATGAACTTTGTGATCCTGGTCCCACCTCCAGTTGTTAAAGGCTGGGGAGTTTGAAAACAGGATTGCCCGCCTTCTGCCCGTGGTACTGGTTTGCTCTGGGGCACGAGCTGGATCTGCGTTAAAGTAAGTTCCGTAGTCAATGTCTACATCATGGACCTCATCAATAGAACCTGTGGCCAAATTGACAGTGCTGAATCTGATAACAATGAGCCAAGGATGTCAACATGGGAGTGATAAATACATACTGTCCAAAGGTGAGCTGCCTGTATAGCTCACAAGCGCGTTCCCAGTTGGAGGAGATTGGAGAAACTGAGGCAATAATGACTGTATATCCCCTATCGACCAGGATTTTGGGGATATCAATTACACCGCCGAAATAGTTAACGGTACCGAAAAGAGGTGCGCCCCAACCAAGGAATCCAGGCACTTGGTTGAATTGTTAATTGCGTTTGGAAATACTTGGAGTACCTACCTAAGACAATCGGAACTGACTTATCGTCGGGTGCAATTCTTTCCACCTCTTGAGTGAGGTTCCGCAAATTAACAAGCCCATCGGGGTCATCGAGATTTGGAGCCATGAGAAAAATCTGCCAAATAGGTCACCTGGGGGCGTGGATGAGGGATAAATGCTGGAGTGAGAGAATTGTGGAATTGAGTTTGGTAGGACACTCTTTACGTTTATTTATAATATCATGACAGGGAATAAGTTGAACGTGTAAAAGTATGTCGAGTGCATGTGGAATTCCATAAATCAAATAAGACGAAATATCCTAAAAGCTGAAAATTCACATGCCATTCCAGGAGGGCTAGATCTCATACTACTGTGGACACCAATAGGCCTGACGGCATGCATAAACCAGGATTGCGTTTAGCATGTGAAAAATATCTTATAACACGATGTCACATTAGAAACGCACTGTGTTTACCCTTTCCATCCAATCCCAGCCTATATATCTCTACCCCGTATCTACCCCTCCAGAAAACGCACTTACTGCTATTTACAGGACAGGGATAAAAACGGCAAGTAGGGTTGGTGATATAAAGCTTATGTAAATGCAGCGTCATATGCAAAAGCTAGTTTTGGGCGCTTCTTCCTTATCATAAATAGCTATTTTTAGCCGCTCCCTGGCTCGGAATATTATTGAAACTAAGTTAGGACCTTGTGTAGGGCGATACGCTCCGAGCCATTGAATTTATGCCAGCTCCTGCCTAAAAGCCCCAACTTTGTCTCAATGACATCTACTAACCCGGAATAATGCTAAAATAGAGGGATAAGTGATTTCTTATAACATATATCTACTTAAGCATATTAATATAAAATAGAACATACTACTTATTATAGACTAATAGCAAATCATACTTTTCTATACTTTATTAAGCTCTCTGATAAATATATTATTAAGCAGAGAGTTTATAACTTATTTAAGGTTCTGTGGCTTATACTTGTCCTTGAATGTATATCAGCTAATATGAATGAATAATCCCACATTTTCTTTAGTCAGGCGATATGACAATAGTATCATCGCTGAATATGCCTTGGGTTACCGGCATGTGTGGGCTAAGTGAAACTTCCCACTCTAGGCCTAAACCTTAAAACGCTGGCCAGCAGCTCAATCTCGTAGTTCAAAGGTAATACGATTAAACCTACAGATTCTAATACCATTATTACAGCTCCTGTTTATTATAGCTTAACCTACAGCAGAACGACAATAACGAAGTTATAAGTTAACACCTGAGGTGATTTGATCAAGGCTTCCCGGACATGTTCCTAAAGACGCAGGTGTCTTTGTCGTATTGCCACAGGGAGTGAACCTTAGCATACGAGTAAAGGTGCATTATGCGCAGGTTATCGACCAGAGCGTCCAGTCGAAGGAAAGGAATGGTTCGAGGACGACGACTAGAAGCATGGTGTGCTTAATAGTCTATGCTGACGTGATAATGAATAAGTGGCTGCCGGTGCGCAGGATATGTGAAAAGATAATAAATAAGTTTTGCACAGAAATAATAAAATTTCTGCCGGAGCGTAAGCCGGTGCCGCAGAAAAAGAAAAAGAAACAGACAACGATGAATAAATTGTTGGTCAGTCTGCCAGAGCATGCATATCTATGCTATTGATCACTTGTCAGGCTCGAGATTGATTTACTTGTCAAGGGCATGCCGCTCTAGGGCAATTACTTGATACAACCGTTAAACAACGGGTTTAGTCACTCATCAGATTAATTAGGAGACCAATGATGCATCTCCTGCTTATAGCTTTTGCCGGGAGCCTAGGTACTATAGAAAGGATATTAGACAGTTCTACTAAACGCCTCCGTGGAGGGGGTGCTCCGGGTGAGGTCTAACATGGCAGGTGTCGTATTAGAACGGAAATACCTAAAGTTAAAACCATGTCACAAGGCAGATGAATCATAAGCTAATTATGTCATGTATTGTAAGAGGGTTATTTCGATAGTGAATCGCAGCTGATAGGATAATTTTCGTCCAGAGTTCGGAACCATTTTTTTATTATTCCAGAGTCCATTATCGCGGAGGCCAAATTAAGAACTATCTCTACGCCTAGTAAATTTCCAATTAATAACGCTCCATGATGAGCTGCGTCTTCAGTGAGTCCTTGCAGAGAAACCAACCCTTGTCCTGCAGGTACGAGATAAAGCTGTCGTGCTTCGCCGAGGCTGTCATGCGGCTCTCAGTCTTGAAAGATGCCTCGACGAGGTAATCGATTTCAGTGCTCCCGCGTTTGCCAATAGGCCAAACCTCGATGTAGAGCCGCATCCCCTCCCACTTTCCAACAGAGCGCTTGGCGTGGACTGGCCCAAATATACGCGACTTTGCCAACATACCAGTGCCCCAGTTATTGCCCTGCAAGTTATCGAACTTATCGGGCGCTTCGTCAATTAACATCGCACGAGAGTTTGAATCACCCGGCAGATCCACCTCGCTGTTCGTAGACTCCGCCATCTTCTTGCGGCTGATAGAGAGCGTCTGCTTCTGATAACCCCATTCGACTTGTGCCTCGTACTTCACGTCACCGGCGTCGAAACCATCGTTATTAGCCGTGGTGAGCGCGGCGTCGATGTCACCGCCCATGATGGCATACCGCTTCTTATACGTCAGCTCTAAGCCATCGTCGTTCTCAGTCTTGCGGATGCGTGCGCTCCAGCCGGCGGAATAGATGTCCTTGCTGTCTGTGTCGAGAAACTGAATACTCTGCTTAGTGGCGCTTGGAGGCATATCGAAAGTCGATAGGACGGTGTCCTGGAGCTCCTTATCTAGGCGGAGGACTGCGGTGGGTTTGAGTAGTAGCTTAACCTCGTACTCGGGCATCATATTTGGCGCTACATGCGTTGAGGGTTCGGCATTGGCAGTCATAGCGAAGAGGGGGCGCTGGGATGGCTGTATGATATTTGTGTGTTAACGGGCAGGGTTTAAATCAAGCGATAAGGGCGCTAAGCTGTAGTAAGTTGCAAGATCGGACAAAGTACATGCGATGGTGATGGTTCTTGAATAAAATGCTAGAAATTCTCTCACTGAATACGAATAGGAACAAGCGCCAGTCTGTCACCATTGCGATTCTTAGTTTTCAACCTTCGGGACAAGACAGTATTAATGAAATCAGGATGATTTAGTACAAAGTTTATCTATATTTAGGTTATACAAGGAGGTAAAAAAGTTGATCGTGACATAATACGAATAACTCGAGGGTGCGATAGTGGCAAGAGGTTGACGTTGGGTTACATACCGGCCGGCATTCTCCACTTGGTGATCAGCCGTAGCGCAGTAAGCTGGCTGCGCCAGAGACATTCAATTTTCGATAATCGTGCTAATAGCTACGCTTCTGTTTTTTGAAACATTTTACCTATCTATTGTCGAGGCATCTAAAGGTTCGATCATAGGTGCTTATTCTCTTGAGAGGAGGGAAATATCGTAGCGAAAGCCTGGCCGCAGAGTCTTGTTACTATTGCGGGTAAAATTAAGTGGATTTAGGAATTAAAGGGAGCAGGGTGATAGGTTTAGGAGGGATAGAGAGAGGTCAATGTAAAAGCAAAGTCTTATAGAAGGTTATATTATTGCATATTATAAGAGCATGGCTTAGGTCAGTGGCTTGAAGATGTAAAAAGCAAGGCAGTCACAAAGTTGAGACGAGTTCATCTGCATCTAAAGAGACATAGTCGAGTTGTCACAACGAATGCATATGAGAAAAGCTATTATCACCAGCCCAAGAAGATCCATCCTCTTAAACATAACCCCAGGTAATAAATCGTATACGGCACTGCCATTTAACCGTAAATAGTCAGCAGTATCCAAGAGGAAGTAATTTCCAGCAATTAGCAGGATCTTGATAATAGTTACAATTCCTTTTCCCAGAAGACTTGGACTTCGCAGAAGGTTCGTCGAGTTCATCGAGTAAATGGCGGTTTTGCCCCTAGGACTTAAGCTTGCAACCACCAGTTAGCGCCTTCGAGGAGCCTAGGATTCCCTGCACAGCGAAAACTTAACTGGAGTTTAAGATACCGCCGTGATCGTGCTTAATATCACAAAAGAAATCTTACACGCACTAAGGAATCAACGCTAACATTAATAGATGCGCTTTACGTACTCTCGAGCACACACCAGGGTGAGTATAATACATACATATTGGTGCGGGTGAATATGCCTAATACTGAATGTAACGCTAAGGCTTACAATGGCTTATAAATGATAAAACGCTACAGCGGCCGTTAAATAAGCTCTATATAACCCTGGTGATAGTCCTGAAAAGACTATAAACTGCGTCACTAGTACACATCATGTCCGTTGGCAAAAGGAGCTTCCTCCTAAGGCTTACACTTAATATAGTAGGGGAACTGTTACCTAACCCCAAATTCCAAATCGCACCAAGTTAGCGCGAATTAGAATCCTATATAAACCAAAACTATACTATTAATAATAGGGGGTAGGTATAAATTAGAAATAGGGGGTTAATATAAATTAAAACTATAGTAAGTAATTTAATAAAACTAGTATTATTAAAAAGTAAAGATTTAAGTAACTTATCTATTTTATTTTTAAGGTATAATTAGTTTATTTATAGTTATAATACTAAGTTAAAGTTTAGGAGTTAATTAAAGGATATTATAGAAAGTAGATAATTTAAGTAATTTAATTAGCTAGATAAAATATAAAGATTAAGCTATTAGTAATTAAGTTTAATATTTAAGATTAAAAGGCTAGTAAAAGAAAGTAGGAGTAAAGAGATAAAAATATTAATTATTATAATTAAGAAAACTACTAATTACTATCTAATTTTCTAATATATATATATAATATAGACTTATTTATTTATTATTTATTAGTATTCTTATTTTTTATTTATATAAAATGTAAATATATATATATTATAAATAAAGTATTAGTATATTTAAAGAATAACTATATATTAATAATAAAATTTTAAGTAAAGTAAGTATAGGAAGTAGTTAATATAATCCCTAGTATTATTAAAAACTAAATAAAGTTAAAGCAGTAAGAACTACTATTACTAACTATAGAATAGATCCTATATATATTATTACTTAAGGATAATAATAAGGGTTATAATAAGTATAAGTATATAAGATTAGATAATAGATATATTTTAGATTATTATAAGGTTAAATATAGGTTTATTAGTAGCTATAAGAAAGGATAATATATAGGATAAATAATAGTAACTAAGAAGCTATAAAAAGAAGGTATATAATACTAGTAATTATTTTAATCTTAAGTAAAAAGTAGTTTTATTAATGTTAAATATAGTATTCAGGTTTATAAAGATAAGGACTAGCTATAAGAAGGTATTAATTAAGTAGTTAAGTTTTTAAAGTAAATTTATTAAGAAGATAAAGATATATTTAAAAGTAAGGATAAAGTATAGATATAGAATATTTATAATAAATAGGAGGTAAGCCTAGGAACTATTAAGACACGATTAGCCGGATATCGTCCACCAAAATAGACAATTTCGCTTAGACATCATGAAAAAGGTGACTAGACATGGGCGTAGGGAGCTGACCAAAACTACTTTCCATACACTATACCCAGTCTCAAGGTCATTTAGATATTATAAAAACTCTTTTTATCTTCATTCCTGCTCTCGTTGTGACGTTATCGCTCGTATTAGTTGTGAACCTCGTCGTCGCTTCACCAGCCCGTAGCCAATCAGAATTTCGTGGTCAAAACTAAACCCAATTCGATTTTCGTGGTCAAAACTAGTCCTTCCACGAGCTAGCGCACTGCATACCCGCGCTAAGTCTGTTTAGTTAAGTAATCTCCACATCTGTAACCTTAGGGGGTTTACGGATGTATTTGTGTAAGTACTTTGTTTTGTTTTATCCCTACCAGTCCTAAACTTCTCATCTATTCTATACGTCTAAACAGCACCTGTTAAGCCTTTGAGTATGGATGAGTCACTTGGTTCTGAGCTCGGACGTAAGAGGCGCGGACGACCACGCCAATACGCTACTCCTCAGGATAAAACGAATGCGAACGTCGAACAAAGACGAGCAAAGCGGCAGAAAGCAACTTCTGACAAAAGGGCTGAGCAACATGCTCACTTCTACAACGCGGGCACTCTCTCCTTACCCCCTGTTTCACTTCAAGTCGATGGTGGAGCCTCGGTCCAACGGTCTGATCATCGACTTGAGAGTGCCGCTATGCTATCAGAGATTGGACGTCACGCTCCGGAACTTGATGGTCCAGATTTCTCGCATCTCCTTCCTCCGCCTACCCCTCCCCTAGAACCATATTTGCCAGGAGGGTCCCCTTTGGGGAGTGATGAAGTTCCAGGAGTACCGTTACTAGTTTCGGGACATTCGGAAGGTGATACAGAAAACCTAGCTCCAATGGCTGCGGTCGACACTATGGAAACCTCACCACCCGCTGATGCAGACCATGAATATCGAGTGAAACGTCTTGGACGTCAGCTGGTACAGCAGTTAGTTAAGTTTCAAGGATGTTGTACAGACTGTCACCGTTCAGCAAAGGTCCAGCACGATCAGACCCAAAGGGAGCATATCGGCCTTGCTGCTTACCTGGAAAGCACTGCAGACATTTGTCCTGAGGTTCTGAGCTCTACTCGCATTGCATCTCCAGAAGATGACCTTTCTGGAAAGATGAGTAGCTCAGACCGGCGACGGGTTTATTGTGGCCTCGGCTCTGGAGGTCAGGCGCCTCATATCTGCTTGAATGAGGACGAACGAATCACGCATGTTGCTGGGGTTAGCTTTGACGTGGATAGCGTCACAGGGTTTCCCAGCAACCTTGCCATCGCCAAGCAAGGAATTCGCTGGTCTCCTACCCAGATGCCTGTTTCAGACCTGCAGTCGGATCTCCACCTCTGTCCGAGACCGGTGCAATACCTGGATATGGTGGGAAACCAACGCCGAGTCCACCGTCCTGTACATCAAATCCCGCATTACACTTTCGGTCGCCTCATCGGATTCGAAGATGTATCGCTATACTTGCTGTTCCCTAACTTATACCGGGAAGAGCAAAAGTCTAGTCGGCTCCGGGACGAAGATTTCCGCACATGGATGGACGGTGTGCTGCTTCCTATCATTCACAACCATTATAGCAATTCCCATGTCCAACACTACCCCTCGAGCTATGATCACAGTAAGTACAACGCCACCGCTCGCGGCATTGAGACGCTTGCCCAAAGAGTGCATCCAGTTGCTCGAGAGCAACAGCTCAAGTATTACCTCCCGCCTGAGTCTTTGGGAGCTGTATGGGCTTCCATTCAGCATGCGGTTCAGGAACCAGGTTTCCGTCACTTCCGCGACATTACTGTGCTCCTACAAGCCAAGAACTTGAAGGTCTTAACGAAGGACATCACCTGGT
>LBNR01000006.1:7416-121405 GCA_001262555.1 Fusarium nygamai
GGTCTCAAAGACCCCAAAGACTATCCTTGAAGCCGACTCTCAGCTTGAATATCTTGAAAGGAGAATCAAAAGGCATAAAAGTAGCTCTCCAGAGTCGATCCTAGAAGCATTGAGGTCTTCTTCCAAGGGAACAAAGATAGTTATGCATAAGGTTGCCTTATTAGAGGCCAGGGTCCAAGATCTTGAACAGGCAAATGAGATACTAAGCCGGCGGCGGAGGGCAAAAAGAACCCGGCTACAGAAAGGAGGAGTGATGACAGTAGAGGAAGGAAGGCAAGTAATCGATCAAGCGGATGCTGATGCGCAGGCGGTGGCTGGATTATCGAGAAGTGGTGGTCAAGGAGGGCCTGCGCGAATGAAGGAAAGGCGCTGTGGAGCGTGCGGCAAGACAGGACATAATGCAAGGACCTGTCAGATAGTTGTCGCTATGTCTCTGGAAGAATATAGCGATTAATTTTACTTGATTAATAGTCTGTTGTGTTTTTATGGCTATTTCTATCTGAGATGTTGGGATGTTGTGTTGCACTCGCTTGTCTGTTGCACCCGCTTATCATGTACGTTATTATGTACTTGGAATCTAGTTCATCATATCAGCAAAGTATCTCGCACGTCAAAATCAACAACATACCATGATAGCACCTTCAGCCACGCGATATCCGCGTAATGAGTTCACTGAGTATCTCCTCCTTAAGGATATCCACAAACTCATCATCGTCCTTCCCTCTTGTAACAAAGTCTATCTTTTCTTCGTGCTCTCGGAGAGTATCTTCTATCTCGCTTATTATCACGCTCGCTTCGTTGTCGGCATTATTTTGGGTATATCGTAATCCTGCGAGTTCGGTGTCCAGATCGACGACTTTCTTCTCGCATTGTGTCAGCTGTGTTTGTAGCTTCACCACCTCGGCTTCTCCGTCCACGACTTTCTTTTCGCATTGGATGAGTTGCGTCTGTAGCTTTGCGACCTCGGCTTGTAGTTCCTGGACATGCCGTGACTGGTCCTCGGGGGTATTGGGTCGTGTACGATTATGGACTACAGCCTCGAGTTCTAGCAGCTTGTCCCATATTGTGGCGTTATTAGGGACTACCTCCTGGCTTCGTTGGCCAGTTGAGTCTTGGCTTCGTTTGCGCTTGCGGGAAGGGGTAGGTGGATCGAAGGTTGATGTTTCGTTGTACAGGGGTGCATTCGTTTGGCCGACCGTGGCTTTGTTGTAAGAAGGTGGTGGAGGCTTCACAAGTGTTGCGACCTTTGCACCACGACCCGAGAACCAACGAGATATGTCATAATCAGGACCAGAGAATGGATTCAGCTGCTGTATGATTGCGGAGCTGAGAGACTCTAACTGATCCTGAGACAATGCATCGTCGGGGATATAGACGCGTAAAGAGGTTGTCTCTACCAACTCATAGAGCGAGTCAAGTATGACTCCGGAACGTGATCGGGCAGCCGTAACTGGCTCGCTTATAAAGCTTGGGATGAGGATAGTGATCGCGTCGTTGAGCTCGAAGTCAAGACATATCGTAGACCCAAGAGCAGGCTTGACGGGATCGGGGACGTCTTGTTCAACGGAAGGTGTGAGGGAGATGATAGACCGAGGGTTGACGTGAATGTAGATGGCTGAAGTCTTGGTGTGTTGCTTATAGCTAATGGGAATCTGAATTTCGAAGAGCGCCGAGGTCGTATTAAGGTGTAGCGTAAATCGAATGGAAGAATTCTTAGGATCAGGCTCAGCGAGATATCGTGGCGTACCATTATGCTGCCACGCAAGCACCACCTTTACCGCATCTAACTGAATCGACGCCATCGAGCTACCAATTAATTTAGTATACCAAGACACGTATACGTACCTGACCTATAATCCCAAACCCTTTTCCATAGCAACCCTAGAAGAAAAACCAGTTTCGCTGACAGGCGACCCGTGACCTCCAGATAAACTGCGAGGTCATGCCCAGACTCCAGATAGACTGCGAGTCGGAGCGCGCGTCCCTTCTGCACCCCGTTTATTCCACGGAAGGAGGCGCGCGCGCTCGTTCGGTGGGTATAAGTCGGAATTTTATAACGGTGCAGCAGCGATGTACGGGCTTCTTCTTCGGGAAGCGGGTGATGAGGTGGGCGTTGGTTGTGGTTTGTTGTGGTGTTTGCAGAGGGCGACATCGTGAGGATTTAGGAGGAGAAATTGATGAGGTTGGGTGGAGTTGGGCATGGTACGTGATGAAACTGATTAGGCGATGACTAAGGAGGCGGGAGGCTAGCCATAGTGGTACTAGTGTCTGTTTTGGCTGAGCAGACTCCACTTATCGTTGATCGCCTAGTTTTCCAACGAATCAAAGCTCAAGATGACTAGCCTGGAATTGAACGTAGACTATGCCGCATTGGGTAGATTCATTAAACAAACATGAAGCTGATAAGCCAGGCTATACTTCGTTTTTATCAACCTTGGTCTCGAAAGTGCACACACGGCTAACAGTTGGATTTACTAATGAAGCTATGTCAAATTGATTATTACCACTGTATCACACTCACAGTTTGTGCTTTTATACTCCCTCTAAAAGCAAACGTAAAGTTAATATGCGAAACATAGGATCAGTCTCATCCTCTTCTTGCCTTCTAATCTTACTTCCCAAGTATTGCAATGCTACTTCCCTCTCTCTATCTATAATTGTCTCGGCAATACTTACAGATATAAGACTATCCCACCTACTATCCAGTCGCGGGTGATGGAGCAGGCTTATGGCACGCTGGCGTATTGCCAGTTTAGTACTACTGTGAGTAACAAGGAAGAGCTGTGGAGTGTAGGATATACTGCAGGTCTTTGTAGGATCAATATTTATGATTTGCTTGCAGAGGTCGACTATGGAGGTGAACAGGGCTGGGAGACCTTATTGACGCTTCTCCAAGTCATGCTCCTTAGGGTCTTAAATGAAAAGCACGCGGCTAGTCGTGTGGAACAAGCGCATAGGGAGAATAATATGTGCTTCTAACTTCGCAAAGCCAGTTGCGGTCATCTCTTGTTGGAATATTTTGATTGCTTTGCTGATTTCTTCAAAGTATCGCGTATGCATTTCTTGTCGTGCTGCTAGTATAGAGAGCCTAGTTAGTCTAGACTTCCCTGTATGAAGATCCCCGAGATGCTTGACATTTTCTTTTGAGAATAGGATAAGTCTATTGCACAGAGATTCGGCAGCGCGGTGGGCTTGGCCAACGTGTTCTGGCGTCAGAATAGCGGAAGGTAATGGTGCTGTATAGAAACGCCATGCGCTAGTAGGGAAGACCAAGGTAACGTGCACGGTTGGGAAATTGCAATCAGAATGAAGAATAAGTGGGGGGGTATGAGGGTCTTACCCGAATTTAGCAGAACCTCGCTACGTGCACGGGCCAAAATCTGTGTAATTCGGCACATTACAGCGAGCCCTTGTTACAGTAGGGTCCATTGTCTTGATTAGCAAGAAACTTGTTATACAGCGATTAGGTATATGCTTCTCTATATCTTAGTCTTAGTTAAGAGGAAGATCTCTATAACCTATTTTAGAAGATTATTACTAGTAAATATACACTCTAAGTTACGCGTACTCGCGCCTTCTTACTAACTACGCGTTTTATGATTAATTTAATTAACCCTAGCTAAAATAAAGTCTACCCCTAGCATAAATGAAGTCTACCCCCTGCGAAATCTAAGTCTACTCCCTGTTAGGTAGGTCTAGAAAATTAAACTCTATCCCCCTATAAAAATCAATTCTACCCTAGGTTATTTAGCATAAAACAAATGAATTCTACGTAGAATTGATTTTGGTATGGTGCACTAGGGACAGCAGCCTCGGGTCAGAAGGATCACATTGCCTGTATTATATCCATTTATGCGTCTAGGGCTAAACGCGGCAGAGGGAGCTTGAAGACTTCGTAGCAAAGACCGCCAGGCTCACTCGGCCGGCATCATCTTCAAACCTTTTCTATCGCCATATCACGCAGCTCATCGTGATCTTCTCTCTTAACAGGGCTTTCTCTAGATAAGGCTTTTCGAGATCCGGAGTCTGCAGGCTTCTTTTAACAGTAGGCATCGTGACGGTGTAGTTGTAATGTCGTTAGCGCTTGCGATCAAAGCCGGATTGGATGACCTACTGTCGAAGCGCGTTGGGCGATTGAAGCATGGTATACTGTAGGGATCGACATGAGAGAAGCTTTTGAAGTGTGTTGTACAAGGAAGGATAAGCGTATTCCCTTGTTGCTCTAGTCCTTGAAGCGCCAACAAGATATAATTATTAAAGGATCGGAAATATCATAGAAGGCTCCCCTGAGCCCTATGATATGTCCCTATGATATGTCCCTATGATATGTCCCTATCATCTGGGTGATGCGGGTTCATGAGCTGAGGGATATGTTGTGTACGTTGATTGATTGATAGTCGAAGGTTGGGATAGAGATTCTCCCTTTAACATTTAGTTATATTAAGCTAGATATTAACTTTACAAACTAGGTTGCTTATACGAGAAATGATACTGCAGTGAATATTATTACTGCTGCTACCCCCTAGCTAAGCCGGCATTCGGCAACCAGCAACAAGCCCTTTGGGGTATCGCTCGCATGTCACATGCACTTGGTCCCTCTAACTTTGACTCAAGCTAGTATGATGATACCACTGCGGACGCCGGCGCGAATGTATATACAATCGACACAGGCATTCGAATCACCTATAAGGAGTTGTTAGATGGCCGCGCCACCTGAGGCGCCAGCTTTAGCAGCAGTTCTCCCAATACAGGCAAATACAGCCATGGCACTCAGTTGCCGCACTATCGGCGGCAAAACCTGTGGCATGGACAAGGTCTGTCCAATGCTCGCAGTTAGGGTGTTTGATAAGACCGTCTCTGGCACAAAGAAGAACCTAGATGTTGCCAGGCAAACAACCGTGCGGTGACATCAATCACATTCTCTGTAGCGGGTTGATGGCGGTATAAACAGTGTTCGACGGTGGGCGGCTTTACCTCCGGATTGTGAGTGTCGGAAACGTTGCCTCTTCTGCTCCCGAGAGCATATCAGTCTTGCTGCACTGCCAGATCCAGCACTGCCGCCATCTCTGTACAGCATGGCCATGGTAGCTGCAGCAAGAGTTTCTGATACATAACAAGCGACCGAATACCACCATATCTCCCTCGATGGCGTTTGTTTGAATGGCTGTGCCAGACAGTCAGAGCTGACAAGAATGTGATTTCGGGCAGCCATATCGACACTTTGAGATTTTTCACCTTGGCAGCTGAGTCAACGTGTTCGAAGACGTCCCACGCAATCTCCAAGGCTTCATCAGGGATGGTTATTTGTTCAGCCAATTGCACTGAACGGCTCGTACCACCACGTGCCAGCCTTGGAAGTTCCGCGATGCTTGGAACCATGAGATAGAGCTTTGTAAAGTAGTGTAGAGCGAGTACATCATGATCCGCCTGCTGAAGGAAGTGGCTTTCCCACCGAGCGAGCGCGGTATTAAAAACTGCGATAGTATTCGCCAGTTCTGATCTCCAGGTGAGCGGCCGGTAAGGATTCCACGTATCTGGACGAATAATTCCACTCAACGGCACAAAGAACGTCTTGTGACTTCGTATGACGTCCGAGAGAAGCGCCAAGGACAATGCTAGAGCGTCTTCGCAATGGCCTAGATCATTTGGAAGAGCTTGACCATGAAGAAGTGCATTATGAATCATCTGAAATGGGTAGCCCGTTTGTGGCATGCGAAATGATAGCTCGCTGGTTGAGTAATTCGGCACAGTATTGCTTTGTAGGCCGTGAATTATATCAATCAGCAGCATATAGCATAAAAGTGCGCTATCGCACCAGTCAGTTTGGATCCAAACAGGACTCGGTCCTATTTTGATTTCACTCACCTCTTTCCTACTAGGCGTCTCTCAGATGTACTCGACGCAGTATTTGCAGGCGGAGAATCATCGATCATTCGCATTCGTCTTATAATCTGTTCAAGGTCAGCGGCGAATATTGCAACACTAATCCATACCCACATTCGCCACGTTACCAAGAAGTCCCGCTGTCTTTCGCTTGATTACAGTTCCTGGTGCAAGTATACCGTATGTTGACAAAAGAGCTGCCTACTAAATGGTAAGGATATGTGCGGAATCCGACAAGACTCTGTTCAAACTTACAGCAATGGCTGTCCTCGCGCTACGGGTTTCGCGACCATCGACTTCCACCATAGCCAGCCAAAGGTGGAAGCCGGCAAGAAAAAGCTGCTCCGACACGGCATACGGTGTATCCTGCGTCTTTACTGGTGAGTCGGAGAAGACCGAGGCAATACAAGCCACCGCCAACTCCAGCTGCAGATATGACGGGTTTGATCGAGCTACGATTCCCTCGGCGCCCATGTCGCTGACGAAGACGTGTGTTCCAAACGTGTCGCGGTATTCATGATGCAAGGCTGCAAGCTCATCTTCGGTTGGGAGGTCTTGCGGGCCATATAGAAGTGACAACGGGTACGTATGCGGCCGTAAATCAGCTTGAGCAACTGGCGTGGCAAGAGAAGCATCCAGAACTAATGAGGAAGCATTTTGACGGACCGCGTCACCCTCTCCGTGCATCAATGCTGTCCGGAAACGTTCTACCACCGGGATTGAGGGTCCCTGGTGGGCGTCGACCGACTCCCAGCGGGATGGTTGTCGCTGAGCAGGCCATATACTTGCTGGGGGAGCTTCCATCGTTTGGCTTTGCTGGTTGAAGATTGGCGCTGGTGTGTCGTCAAAGGCAATCTTGCATGAACGGTGTAACAATACAAGGTCTTTGGCGGTGATTGACTTTTAGGTCGATCCCCACCCTGGCAGATCTCCACAGACGGGACGGAGGGTCATCAATTCCGAAGATACGTCACGAGCTGGTGCGGTAGCGCGTGGTAGCGCGGATAGTTCGCGTACTGTTAGAACAGTTCAAGGATAGTACGAAAATTAGCTAAGGTACCTTAGTAATTATGAGAAGATGTTAAGCAAGACGAAGAGAATTCATTTTATTGAAAAGCTAGACAATTTAGATTTAAATTCATGAAGAAGCTTACAAAAGGTCAATATTTTTAATAGGTTAACAAAATAATTACATATTATATTATATAATAGTTTTACCCTTTACTACAAGTATTGTACGAGGTAACTTCAGGTCTTCAACTTTCGGCACTCAAACTCTGCCCTGGGGCTGACCCCAGGTTCCCCACATTGTGACCCCATTGGCGATCCTAACTTACATCAGAGTCGGGGGCTCGGATAGCCTGTGGATTTGTAAGAACGCGGGCCCGAGCCTACTCGGCGACACCACTCAAATAACCTATGAGGTGCTCATAGCAGCAGCGCCCGCTCGGAACCCTTTGCATGGCCCTGTCATTGCTATCGTGTCTGGCCTGTCCCGATCTAGGAACATATTGTCAAACACCAACTCGAGATCTTTCAACTCAACATCTTTGAAAACAAGTTCTGGAACAATACTGCCAACATGCCGATTCAACGACGAGACTTGCACGTGGTGGACAGGGACACGTTCCCTTACATCTTCGAGCACAATGCTGATGTGAAGCTCACGCAAAGCGATGGCCTGGTCAGAGTTAATGTGTATCGACCAAAAACTTCGGATGACGTCAAGGTTCCTGTCCTGGTTACCTATGGTCCCTATGGCAAAGACATTCCGTATGCAGAGTATGTTTGTGATCGATGGCATTGTCCAGCATTCAAATACTGATCACAACTTGCAGCTTCAACGCCGGTTCATACGCAGAGGTTAATCCAAAGCACAAATCAGCACACTCCGGCTGGGAGATGCCAGACCCCAAGTTCTGGACAGAACATGGCTATGCGGTTGTGCGCGCAGACGAACGTGGCTTCGGTCAGTCGCCCGGGAAGGCTGACACGATGAGCCGGAGCACCAGCGAGACTTTCTTCGAGGTTATCGAATGGGCAGCGTCTCAGCCCTGGAGCAGTGGCAAGGTCGGGCTGCTGGGCATTAGCTACTATGCTGGTACACAGTGGCGTGTAGCAGCGCGTAACCCTAAAGGGCTTGCCGCTATTATTCCGTGGGAGGGAATGAGTGACTACTACCGGGATCGATGCCGACATGGAGGCATCCTCAGCGACAAATTCATCGACTTGTGGTGGTACCGACAGGTTGTAACAAACCAATACGGACGCCCGGGTCGCACTATTGAAGGCGATCTCCCAGAGGAAGAGCTTGTGGCCAACAGGCAAGATCAGACCATCGACAACGTGGTAAATTCATTTCGAGATGACGAATATTACGCTAGCAAGGACTATAAACTCTCCGACATCAAGGTACCACTATTAAGTGTCGGTAACTGGGGTGGAAGCCTGCTACACTTGCGTGGAAATGTCCAAGGATACCTCCATGCCGGCAGCGAGTTCAAGTACATTCGATTCATCACCGGCCGACACGACCTGCCCTTCTTCTATGATGAGGAGGTCGAGGTTCAGCTTTCCTTCCTCGATGCATTCCTCAAGGGAGAAGACCGCGTCGGCTGGTCAGTAAAGGGAAAGATCCCGCCTGTGAATCTGTGCATCAGAAAGGGAGATCCAGGCTTCAACGATGCACCAGCCGAGCTGGCTGCGTTTCCACGGCGCACGGAGGAGGCCTGGCCACTCCCCGGAACGCATTACACCAAGTTCTACCTCACCAAAGATCGTGCCCTTTCTGAAGATGGCCCTAGTGAGACATCTGCTGCGAAGGTCTCATACGAAGCGACCGGGGCTGGCGCTAAAACTCCAAACAAAATCGAGATGGGAGACCGCCTTGCTCGCCCGCCAACCACAGCTGAAACATCCAAGTCTATTCAATTCACCACGAAGCCGTTTGAGGAGGAAACCGAGCTTATCGGGCATGTCACTGCTCACTTGAATGTGTCCGTGAGCGCCAAACCCGACCAGACCACTGTTCCGAGTGAGATTGACCTGTTTGTCACGTTGCGATACATAGGACCTGGTGGACGGGAAGTCTTCTACACTGGCACAGCGGGTGATCCTGTACCACTCACCAAGGGCTGGCTGCGGACATCTCTTCGCAAGGTGAATGAGTCTCACCCCCAGCACGCATCGTGGAATCCGTACCGGGAATATCTGAGCACCGATGTACAGCCCGTTCGACCGGAGGAGGTCTACGAAGTCGAGGTCGAGGTCTGGCCTACGTGTGTTGCGATTGAGAAAGGCGGCAAGCTTGTGTTCGAGGTGGCTTCGGCTGATACTCAGGGATGTGGAATCTTTGAGCATAATCATCCCGAGGACAGGAACCCTGCCAAGCTAGCAGGGCTCAACCATATCCATTTCGGTGCAGGTCGTTCGAACTTTGTCGTACTTCCTATTATCCGTAGCTGAGCATGTAAATAGGTAGACTGATAGACCACAAATTAGATGTTTTCTCGCTGAGTCCACGCGAATGAATGCTTAATGGTTATGGACGAAGAGGCTGTATCGTAGTATCCTGAACGCAGCACATCTTGAACATGTCAATTATGAACTTGTGGTCTTGGGGTTGAAGATAGCTGGCTATTCAACATTCTTTAGTATTTGTGCAAGTAAGAAGTTCTAGTGACAAGTTTAACAGGTTGCATGTACACGTACGACGCTGATTTGCAAGGCGAATTATATTCGTACGTACTCAAAGATAAGGCAAGGCTATATACATGCAGAAATGAATAGGTAGGCCAATATATTCATGCCTTAATCGGCACCGAGCCCCATGAGCCCAGCGTGTATTGGCTGTTGCACATGTTTGTCAGCTCCCACGTCTCAGCGCAGAGCCGTGCAGGTTCCTCCTGTTCGTCCTCGAAGTCGCCCGCCACGCCCGCCACAAAGCATGCAGCCATGAAATGGTCATCGGTTCCATGTGCTTGTCGATATAGCGGATGCTTCATTAGTCTGGTGATCGCCCTGCGTAGGGCCGGACCACGGTTCATAGTCATGCAGTCCTCGAAGCTCTGACGGAAGTCCAGCGCCGACCCTTCTGGCGGAACGGGCTGCGCAAAGTTGTCGCGATACTTGAGCATGGGGCGCCAGTTATTGCGGTAAAGGTTGTGGACAGCTCCACCAGTGCCGATGATCAGATATCCTTCTTTTCGAAGTGGGCGTAACGCAGTGCCAACGCGCATGTGATAATGGGGATCGAAACGAGCGTTCATGGAGATGACTGTTGTCGGTGGACACTTCTGGGGGAACATGCGAATCAAGATGAGGTACGTGTCGTGGATGTAATCGAAGTTTTTGTCGCTGCTTGCTTGGAATCCATTTGCACGAAGCATGTCGATGCATTTGACTCCTGTCTTGGGGTCCGCAACAAGTTCGTAGTTTTCATATTTAGATGGATGGACATATGCAAGGGGCGCCTTTCCCGGCTTCTCTTTGCCCGACACAAAGATGTCATCATTATTTCCAGCCCAATGGGCTCCCATCATGATAACGCCCTTGATGCCGTGTGCAAGGGCCTCGTCGCCGCACTTCTTCCAGTAATCAGCAGACTCGGACTCCTCGCCTAACATCATAGTTGAGCCATGAGAGAAGAAATGGACTGGCGTCAGACCTGGCGGAAGTTAATATTGAGCGGCTCATTGAATCGAGTTCTAGCACTTACCCATCTTGAAAGAATGGTACAGTAGGGGTTTGGTTTCGTTCACCACAGTTGAATTTGCTAGAATGTTGTCAAACACTGATCGAAAAGATATTCTGAAATGAGCTTGACAGGATCGCCGTTCTTTAGAGGTGGGGAAAATGTAATCCGAATCTACCGACATACTTTCAGCTTGCGCTACTTCAATTGAAACTTCATATAATCCTTGTCTGGATCATAGTTCGGACCTGGCAGTGGTCGGGGCGGGGCGCCCACATGGGGCCGAAAGGTACGTGGGGTAGACCGCATGGCAATGGGGAAACGGCAGTTGGGGAAACGGCAGTTAAGGAACCCCGGGTTACTGGTAGACTTGGAATAACCGAGTGTTCCGCGTCCATCGCAAACAGTAACATGTCACAGTGACAGAAGGAGACATGCCGCCGAGATGGTGTAGATAGATCACCGAACTGTGTTGGAGCTCCGAAAGGACGATGGAAGAGGGCGTCTCATTCTGTGCACTTCTAAAAATTTGAGTATGAGAGTATTTTTAGTGGGGAAAATATGATTGCTTAATGTACATCTGACGGAAGTGTTGAGAGAGATTGCGATCATCAAGGGATCAGAGACGTTGTAGGCTACATATACTACATTTTGTGCTACACTTTGTGCTATAGATCGCGGCCGTCTTGGTGACTCGGAGAACTAGTGTACATTTAGACATGGTGAATTCACACAGGTGAAAATAACGGCATTGCAACAAAACTTGATAACTTGGGATCCATCTCTTTAGATAGCACGCGACTTGAACCAATATGCCACAGCACATCCAACTGTTCCGACAAACGTCGTCACGACGAAGCCCAACGAAATTATCGCACCTCGATCAAAGAAGCCAAGGTCTGCTCCACTGTGTCTGTGAGGGACTACCAGTGGCGCCAATGCCTGGACCTTCAGCGCCGCAATCTTCGATGACAGGTTTTCCTTGGCAGCTGGACGCCCTGAATGTATGTACTGCGGCCGAGGCAGCGTCAGGACCTCTCGCGGATATCGATGCTTCAAGTCCACGGGCTTTGTGTGGGGGAATGCTGGACCAAGAAGCAGCTCTGTGGGCACGTGGTTGACGAATGTCGCAGCGCCCTCGATGAACTGCGACAGGTATTTGGCCGTCTCTGGATTCGCGAAGAGATAAGTCGCCAAGGATGGAGATCCAGACTGCTGCTGAGCGACAAGATCAATTGCATGATCCAGACTCCGGAACGGGTATAGAGCCAAGAGAGAATATTGTGTTTTGAGGAGCAGCTCGTTTGACGTAGCTCGCTGAACCACAGCGAAGTTGTCTTTGCGCATCAAAAGCTGTGCATCTGGGTCGCGCTTCTGGAGACTGTTGATGTGCAGGTCAAGGTCCTTGACTGTTGTTCCGCCCACCGAACCAGGGGATCGTGGCGATGCCGACATGGCCTCACGTAGCACCTCTTTCACAAAATCGCCCATCGCGAACTCGTTGACGAGCACAATGTCCGGGGCATACGGACTGCGTCCACCGTGTGTGGAACGTGCCGTGAAAAGCTGCTGTGCAGCCTTCTTCAGGTCCGCAGTCCTGTCCACCACGGCTATGCACACCGCGCTATCCAGTGACACGAGCTCCTCGGCATGCGGTATCTCCTCTGATGAAGATTGAATGATGCGGAGCGTCCGGCCTGCAACGATCGGATCGTCCAATGGAGCGTCGATAAGCACGAAGGCGTCCTGGTCAAGCGCACGAGATAACGCCTTACGCAGGGTTTGCCCGAGGACTGTCTTCTCCGAGAGGGTAACCACATTGCAATTGCCCGCCGCAATTGAAGGCGCAAGGGCGGAAATGATGGAGAACAAGGGCGTGTGCTTCGTGGCGGGCTCGATGTAGCAGAGTCCGATTGGCTCACGATGTTGGGCATTGTCTTTCTCGTTGGCGACCAGATACTCGTTTGCAAGTTCATCCTTGGGCTTGAAGTTCTGGAACTCGCGCTTCACGCACAGCAGGGAAGCGGATATCTCCCAAGTTATCTCGTCCTGGGTGTAGCCGCAGTCCGCAGCAAGCGCATTTTGCAACGCGTCCGAATTGCTCAATAGGGCATCGTGGAGGTTCCTGAGCTCTGTCTGTCGATAGAATGGCGCGCGGCATCTCTGGTCGATGAGCGCTGCCCGTACTCTTGCAAGATCTGGCGCCATGTCGTGCTTGCTTATGGTAAAGAGTTTGTTGTATGGTAATAGCTCTTCGCTCAGGTTGATAGAGCTACCTGAATACCTTAAGCTCTCCTCAAGCCCCTCTTCTTGTGTGACCGGTCGCTTCTAATACGTTGCAACACTGCGGGCAGTACGTATGCCGATGCTGCCGGCTGCGACCCTATTCCCGAACAGGGATCGGGAGATGCGGACGCGTCTGCCGATTGGACATGTTCAGCACCAGCGGCGAGTAGACGACGACCCAGATAATTAGATATCACCTTACGTCGGATCTACTCTCGCAAGCAACAACACACCATCGAGCATCATGTCGGCGACTACACGCACTCTTCCTCCAAGCAGCGCAGGCCTGCAGACCGTGTTGGCAGATTACGAGCTAAAATATACGACCGCGACCGCGACCAGACAAGAGACTGGGAGAACGACCGGACTAACGACCGTCGCGACACAGAATCCACCAGGTTGGGATGAGAGCCATCGCCGCGTGCCAGCGTACCGTCCTGTTGATCCAGGAAGGCTGACGCCTGACCGCACTGCCACCCGAAACAGAGTCGAAGCCACCTTCATCGCATTGGTCTTTATGGGGGTTCAAGCCCAGGCGGTAAGTAGACGTCCCGCAGTGTGAGCTTTTGTCACGTTGGTGCTCATTAATAACCTTAGGATTGGCATACGATTTGGCGTGCCACAGGGGAAAAGGTCTTTGGGCCACTCAACTGTGTCATCGGCGGCGAGTGGTGATGGGTTGGAAAGGCAAGACCGGTGATTTTTCTTAGGTTCAATTAGTGTTACAGTTATGGAGCTTGATCACAATACAGTCCTAATGTTGGCATCCTTGATGGGTTCCGCTCTCTCTCCTCTGCATCCATTCATTACTAAGTTTACGCGCTGACAGCTAATAACAACTCCATTCATTCGCTCCATTCAATTGGCAAGATTTACCATGTGACACCGTCGGGAAGTAACCAATATAAACATGATTCCGACGCCTCCACTCGAAGCGACATGATCGGCTTGGAGGTGTCCACCATTCCCGATATGATGGGTCTTCTTCACCCACGCGGGCCATGCCTAAGCACTAGCTAGGTACCTACCCTGGTTCCTCGTGAGATTATAAGCACTTACGCGCTGGTAGCTAATAACAACACCATTCATTCGAAATTATAAGTGCACAAAACCGTCTACACTGTGTCGGTGGCATCAAGTCCCTTTCAGAGATTAACCAATCCTTCATCCACTCAGCAACCATGGCAGCCGAACGTGGTCTTCCAGCCTTGCAGCGATTCATCACCACTCATGACGACAAAGGCAAGGCCGTCTTCCTTGACGAGCTTTCTCCATCGACGCCGGAAAACCCAATCATGGATGCTGTATTCGGTCTGGCCTACACCACGGATAAGTTCCCCGTCCAGATGAACGGCGATAAAGACATCACGTCGTACAAACGTCATCTGGAACAAGCCCCGGGTCTGGTCGTCAACAGCGGAACAGTACTGAGATACGTCGACATGCCTCCCAATTGTGTCAGCCCTATGCATCGCACCGTCTCACTCGACTACGGCGTGGTTCTCCAGGGCGAAGTGGCACTTGTTCTAGACTCGGGCGAGGAGCGCATTCTCAAGCAGGGCGATATTGCCGTCCAACGCGGTACCAACCACGCGTGGAGGAACACGAGCAGCGAGAACTGGGTACGCATGCTGTATGTCCTCCAACCATCACACGAAATCGAGATCAATGGGTCAAAGTTCGGCGAAGACCTTTCGGACATGGAGGGCGTCCGGAAGTCTGACTAGGCTGTGCGAGGCCGGGGACATGAAGAAATAGATGGTTTTGCGTAGCTCTGTGCTTCACTGGGGCATAAATAATAGCATGTCAATTGTGTTCCTTCCTGGTGACCTCTCATGCTCTCTCATTGGTGATGGACTGCATCTTGTATGGATCGTCAAAAACCTCACTTCACTGTTGATGGACGACTTGCTCTTGCGCTCTGTGACAGCAAAATGCTACGTCCCTTCGACGTGATAGAGAGAACCTTGCGCCTCTCTTCAGTGCTCGGAATCTTCTACTTGCTTCCTTATGGGGAATCTTACTTGGACTTGTGATCATTGGCTATTAAACTACATAAAGCAGGCTACCTAAGGTGCACATTTACGGAGAATAGAAATCTCCAGTAGAATCGATCGCACTGCAGCATACTTCGCCGTTTATACAGCCGGCAGGACCGTCGCCGTGAGGTCGCCAAAGCCAATGCGTCGTCCATTTTTTCCCGTTGCCCAAGCATTAAAGGTGACGGTATCACCATCATTCAAGAAGCCTCCACCGGCATTCGGGACCTCTCTGGTTGCATTAAATGATAGCTCCCACAAGCATCCCGAATGCCCAACGGAGTTGTCTGTGTATTCAGAGTCCTTTCAACAAATCAGTCAAGGAAGGGACTTCAAGATAAGACGCAACTTACTGGGGAAGAGATGGTGCCAGTCCCAATCAGCTCGCACTTGCGCAGACCGCAGCCTGAAGAAGCACGATGCGTGATCATTTGAGCGAGGCTGAAGTAGCTGTGCTTGAGGTTGCTCGTTGACACTTTTTGCTTGTCCGCGCCCGCCCCTGTCATCGTTAGTAGACTGAATATACTATGAAGAAGAAGAAGGAGACACACTCGCAATGTACGCGTCGGTATCGACGTCGAAGATTGTGTCCTTCAGGCTAGAGTGCCGCAGGTAAGGTTGCACGTCATTCTCCTTTTGGTGCAGCGGTGATGCGCGGGCAAAGGCTAGTGCTTCTGGTACTACAACCCACGAGGACACGCTCGTGGCAAACGACTTGCTGTTAAAAGGCCCGACGGGATTGCTCTCGTAACCTTGGAAGTCGCGCGCAGACCAGTCGTTGATGAGCACAAACCCGAAGATGTGCCCGTCGTCGACTTCGTCCGGGCGGAGCAAGTGACCAAATGGGACATCTTTCGAGATGATCATGCCAATCTCGAGTTCATAGTCGAGCTTCCGAGTTGGCTGGTGTCGCGGAACACCATCTTCGCCATTGAATACGCCATGCGGCCGCGGGAAGTCAGATTTGGAGGGAAGGATGCTGGAGACTCGTCCGTTGTAGGCTACTGGGCTGTGATAAAAGTTATCCGGCATGGAAATCCCATTCAATTTACAGATCTGTAATCGTTAGGAAGACTTTACATATTGAAGAGGGCCCCCCTCCCAATTCTCGTGAGCGGGACTTACATTGTCACCATGCGCTTCGAAACAGCTGAAGTCGGTGAACTCTGCAACATCGATAGGAACATGCATCTGCACATCAGCTTGCAGATGAAAAGCAGCATCCACGAGGTCTTCATTCTTCCAAAGATCTGAAGAACCATCGGTGAGTAGCTCTGCGATCCTGGCGCGAGTCCTGGATCGCGTCGACTCTGCCAAGGCAGCGAATGCATTGAGATGCGGCTGAGAATTGTCAGTCTTCTGTCAGGACGTCCAAATAACAAGAAATACCTTTGAGAAAACCGATTTACCCCCATCGATTATCCCTTCAAACAAAGAACCTCTTTCGAGAGCCGCAAGGTCCAAGACATAGTCTCCAATCGCAGTGCATCCCCGAGGCTCACTAGAGGACGGCGTACTGAAGATGCCGAATGGGATATTCTCCACAGGAAAGGGACTCTCCTCGCCCACGGGAATAGGGAACTTGAACTTCTCCATGAGTACAATCAGTCAGGTGTCTGCACGTCCAAGACACACGCAATGAGATCGCTCAGCGATTGCGCCCTCCTGCAGTGATAAAGTAACGCGATACACGCTTCATAATAGTCGTAAACCCGGATTCGGGAGTCTGTTCGGGCCCGCAACCAATTACATGAGCGCGCCAGCTATGTCCACTCTGACCGGCACTACAATACAGGACTCTTGTGAACCGTCATGGTCACGGGAGCTACGGCATGCTAGTCTGTCGATCTGACCTGACCCCATGGGGAAAATTCAAGCTACCTCCTGTACCTGCCGCGACGTTTTCTAGGCCTGAATACTGTCTTAGAAAACAACTAGAGAAGTACAATATAGGAATGTAAGTCAGAACAAATAAATATAATTACGATTATAATAAACTAATTTGTATTCAAGGATGTACTATAATGTATTCATTAATAATACAGATTACTCTTGTAGTCGCAAGGTGAGGATATTCAACAGGGTATGCGGGATCAATTTGAGGCGTGGACCTTGGTGTTGTGGGACAAAAATTAAGGTCCGGATTAACTAATGTCCATCTATTCGGAACCCCAGGATTCTCACGTATTAATAATGCCCTGGCCGACTTAGCTGGCTTCTCCGCAAAGCCACCTCCACAGAGAACCCCAGAGACCCCGGGCAGTGTACCGGCTGTATCGGAATCTGTTTTCGGTCCGTGCGGGCACTTATATACCGAACGTGCGCCCCGTATTGTCCGACGGGAAACAAGGGAAGCCAGACAACCATCTCCATCGGAATGCCCGCACAATGAGCACGACGGGTACCAGCGCCAGGCAGGGAGAGCCACTTTTCAAGTGTGGCCAATGTCATAGATCGTTCTCGCGAGTCGACCATCTCACCCGACATGTTCGGATACGTGCGTATCGGGAGTCCTTTCCGGCGACTGGGGGGCTGATCTCGAGCTTCTACAGATACTCGTGAGAAGCCGTTCGCTTGCTCCGTCTGTGGTAAAGCATTCGCGCGCCCGTAAGTCTAGACCCATAGGGAAGATTGAAGTGGCTACTGGCTGATTGTGGAACGACAGGGACCTTGTCAGGCGGCATGAATGGCAACATCAACCAGATCCGGCGGTGACAGGCGGCCGCAGCGCTCGTGCAGCACATGCGTGCTTGCTCTGTGCTTCATCAAAGCTCCGTTGTGGCAATGAACGGCCATGTGCGAGATGCGTGAAGAAGGGCGTGCCCTGCGAGGAGTACACTATTTCTCAACGAGAACCGCTCAACGACGACAACGCATTAAGTGATGCGAATCTTGATGGTGCTGAAGTTTCATTCTCATACTTACCAGATAGTCCCGTCCCGGTGACTACAGGGCCACAACCCGAGGGCAGGACAGAAGTCGCATTTCCTAGCACCTCCCTCCCAGATGTGCCGAACTTCAATCATGTGGTGCCTCAAACCACGAGGGTGCACATATCTGATACGCAACCCGTGGAAGATCAAAGAAGCAACCAGTCTCGAGCGCCGGTAAGGAGAGAGGTGAACCCTTCAGCTCATCCCGACACTTCAGGGATTCAGTATGAGGCTCATCAAGTGGCGTCAGCCTCGGGCCAATTTGAAGGGCTGTTGAACAATCTACTGTTTACCTCGCCAAACGATGATGAGGTCACGCAAGGTCCAGTGATGCCCTCTGGCCTGTACTGGGATCCGTTCGGAACAGCTGTTCATGACGTGACCATGTTTGATCCCAATTTCGAGCAGGATTTTCCGGACCTTGAGATGTTTGCCAGCGTCAACTCAGAAATACATCAGCAAAGCCAGGCACCAGAGCAGGTCATATCTGCAGAGGGAGTAAAAGCCTTCAGCAGTTCCTCAACGTGGCGTTGGGTCCCGAACGCTTCGGATACTGGCGCATCTGAAGAACCGAATCCGTCAGCCCTCCCTCTGCAATCTCAATGCGCTACCAAGGGATACACCTCACAGATATCTCCAGAGGTTCGTCGCCAATCTTTCCACGCGGAAGAGCGCTCCAGAGTTCTCTCCATGCTCATTGACCAATGCGACAAGAAGAATGTCGTGCGCATTGCAACCTCCTTCCCGTCTCACCACTTCATTGAGCACCTGTTCCATGTCGGTCTTCAATTCCAGTCCATCGAATCACCCTTGCAGTTCATTCACGTACCTACATTTGAGCCAAGCTCTACCCATACCGAACTTCTCAGCGCCTTGGTGGCCTGTGGGGCTTTCTTATGCCCGGAGCCTGCAATTCAGTCCCTCGGTTGTGCAATGCCAGAGTTGGTCTTTGGTGCTATCCAAGCGCAATGGATCAGACGAAACTCATCGAGCCGTGATCTCGACTTGATGCAGGCCTACACCCTCCTTCAGCACATCATGCTCTGGAGTGGTAGCGAGCGGCGCATGGAAATTGGAGAAAGCCATCTCCAGCCTATTGTCACTATTTTCCGTCGCGCCGGGATGCTCTATTTTGATCACTATAAAGACGTGACCCCTCAGCAGGGCGATACAGCAGAGAAGCGGGAGCAAGATTGGAGAGATTGGGCGCAGCAGGAGTCCAGAATCCGGGCGATCCACGAGATTTTCGTTCATGGTGCGGCCACTTCCATGTCGCGATTCATCAACCCAATCCTACCTTGTGCAGAGATGACGTTGCCTCTGCCATCTTCAAATAAACTGTGGTACGCTACATCTGCGGAAGAGTGGCACGCGGAGTGGCTGGCATTGCACAAGAATGAGCCACAGACACGCACTTCTTTAGCAGACATCACTCAACAGTTGTTAGTCGATAAACCTCGGACGCTGGTAACTTCGGTCGACAGACTCTCACCAGAGATTCGCTGGCTGCGTGCCTACGGCCTATGGGATACAATATGGCACTGTCAGCAGACAGCCAGCTGGTTGTCCGATACATCCATCCACACGACCGTCCCAGGTCTGATCGCGCAGATTGAAGCAACCGCACGTGCCCTCCACGCTTCGGAGTCTCATCCTGATGTTTCGCGTGACCCTCAAGATCCTTGTGCACTACCTGGAGCTGGGATAATTCACGGCAATGATTATTCTCAGAACGCTGATCTTGTTCACCATTACCTCAATCTCGCCCTCGCTGCTCCCGTGAAACGCCTATCAGCTTTTGCAGGTCGAGAAGGTGAATCAGAAGCTCGAAGGGTTCTTCCAGCCCTTCAAGAATGGGTTTCTAGTCGCGATGCGCGTCGGTCGCTGTGGCACGCCAGCATGATATTATCCTACGCACGGGATCTCGTTCCTGGGCGGCGGCGGAACATTTATGTGCTCATGATCTTTCATGCGGGCTTGGTGTTTTGGACGTATGGGGTGTTACTCAACGCCACTGCACTCAAGTATCATCGGCGTCATGTGAATGGCGGATTTCCGCAGTTGTCTGCCAATAATGGCGCAGAATTCCGCCTGGATGGCACGCTTTCACAAGCTGCTGAAAGGTTCATAGCTTGTGGCATGGGCAGTCCCGTCATGCTGATCGAAAGGGACAGCTCGACGAGAGTGATCACCGTCACTGATCATCCTGCAGTATTGCTTGAAGAAGCTTGTCTGTTATTGATGAGATCAGATGGTGGTGATCTACCACACTTCACAAGCGGCGTCACGCAGTTGATGAGCAACCTTGTACAAGCAACGCAAGCTGTCGGGTATGGATAGCTGCGTCGGCCTAGCCTTTGCATCCAAGTCTACGAGTCATGGAAATGAGACCATTCGACATTCGTATTTCCTGAGTTGGGTCCACATGTAGAATTATTTAGCTAGCGTAGCTTCACAGTCGCGACTCCAGAGCCAACAGATTTGTACCGGAAGTACCTGGTGTTGGGCGACTTGCACTGCTGTTAAACCTTCACTGCTGTCGGCGATCGGCTCCAATGTTGCAGTGTCACGCCACATCCAGACTTATTTAACCGGGTTAATATGAATTTCCATTCTCTTCACATCAACGTTTGCCTGAAGGCTTTATGCTCAACTTTGATATGGCCTCCTTGAGGAACTGCTTGAGCTCCTCATCGCTCAACTTCTTGATCCCCAGCAGCTCATTGTCCTGGCCATAATTGCCATTGTTGTAGGCTGGGAAGTAGCACCAACGCACCAAGAAGGGCATCATGCCAATAGAGTCGAACGCCACACCGGTCTCCAGATTCTTAAAAGCCGTGTTCACAAACTCCTCAATCGTGGTATTGAGCAAGCTCCGGCTTATATGACTCCTTGCCGGGGAGACCAAGTTCACCAACTAGCTGGATGAGCTTGTTCTGCGTAACGACCGCGTTGCTGATACATACGGGGCGGTTAGCCGTCTGGTTCGGGTTCGACAAGGACCTTCTGTCTTAGTCAAGCCCTCGTTACCCACGGCCGAGACGACGGCGTCTTGGCCGGCTAGTGCGGCAGTAAGAGACTCGACAGACAAGAGGTCGACCTTGACGATGTCTGTGCCAGGAGGGAAACTAGATGTAGAACCGGAGGAGGAGAGGACACGGACGTTGAAGAGGCCTGAGGCTGTGAGCTTCTTGAAGATCACAGAGCCAACGTCACCGGTTGCCGCTGTGAGAGCGACGTTCTTGATTGGGCTGGGCGTCATAGTGGTAGGTGGTGATTTGTGTAGATAAGAAGAGGCTTTTGTTGTCTCGAGTTGTTGTGAAGGAGCTGGTGGTATATAAGCCCTTTTGTATTAAATTCTGGAGCAATGCTGCAGCTTTTATCCTAGATATACTGAGCTCGTATTGTCCACCCACAGCGGATCACTATAACCACATTAAAGTTTCTAGTCACAGGGGTGTTATATTTGTCAGCATACTGAAAACAGGGCGAAGCTAATGGAATGCCAATCCCCCTGTTGATTTGAGTCAGTACCTGCCACACTACCCGTTGGTCTGTCTACGCCCAAGAGCCCGATACGTAGGGGAGATCTTAGGCACTACCCCACACTTCTCGAGCTAAGACAGGCTCTCTGGGGCCGATAGGTTAGACCCTTAATTATACCTATCATTGGCCTTTTATAAATACCAGGGGTCCGAACGCCTAGGGTTTCGAGACCGTACGTTTCACACCACAACTCACATCCCGCACCGGCACTACAGCGCACCACGATTGCAAAGGCAATAGTCAGCTCCTAGAAGTTAAGATCCTTGGAATTTGTATAATATCATCACATCGAAGGTTTTAATCGAGCTGGGATGAGAGATCCTGGCCTATTTAGTTATGGTAGCACGTTTAGGGTACATATGAGTATACATCAGATTGTGTGGCTGTTTTAGAGGAGCAAATGGCTGCACAGCTATTCCACGGCTGGTATGAGAGCATAAAAAATGGAGGTCAATTTATAGTATGCCATGAGATGAACGGAACGAAGCAGACTCTGTGCTCGTAGTAAATGTGCCCCCAGCTCTCTTTTACTATCGAAAATACTGCTCATCCACCCTCACGCCTAGAACACCGTCGGGATAGGCGGACCCCAAACCGCCAGAGTCTCGGGCCCAGCAGGCATATGCGAGATCTTGGTTTCAATATTGACGAGGTCGCCGTCTGCGTAATGTTCCTGCATGGATATTTAGTCAAATCGTTAGGCATGTGATTTTTTGTCAGTAAAGAAATACGAACCAAGATGAATTTGCTACTATCAAACCAATAATCAAAAACTTGACTACCCAACACGTGCTAGAATTTGGCATTAGCTCATAAGTCCTCAAGTGGGAACGGCGGAAACGGGAGCTTACCCTGCCAACCCCCCAACATAGCTCGTAGCCCTTGGCGGCTAGGTGCTGGTGCCCGAGCTGCTGGATATCAAAGTCATGGACTTCAAATGCAGAGTGTGCAACGGACGGATCCTGGTTGGGCTTCGTCATCTTGAAAAAGAAAGCATGATGGTCGGTGTACTCCAGTCCGCGGTCGATGTGGAAAAAGCAGGTTGTTGGCTTATGATCCTTATACACAATATCCGAAACAGCGAGTGCCAAGGTCTTGATATACCATTCGAACATTTCCTGATACTTGCCCGGAGGGTATGTTACGCCGTAATGGCCCCAACGATGGACAGGTGATGGCCCTGTATTGAATCTTTGAAAACGGCCCTTTCTAGGCTTCTCATCCTCGTAATTGACGGTGAGCTTTTCAAAGTTGGGATTGTCTGGCACACGCCTTTGCTGGCCAAAGACAAGATGCACCTCGTGACCAACCGGGTCCTTGAGTGTGACAATCTCGCCACCGCCTGGAGCGTCCAGAGCACGGATGGGCGATGCATCTGCTAATGCGGCCGCCCGTTCCAGCTCTCGCCGGGTCTCTACCTCGTATGTGGCGCCGCCGAACTTGCTGTCACCTTGTGCTTGACGGGCGACGTACACATACGGCTCAGAACCATAACCACGGTAGAAAACCATGTCCCCGCGATCTTCTGTGATCTCAAGGCCGAAATCAGCGAGGAACTTCCTAGCATTGTTCAAGTCAGCATGGTAGTATGTAACAAAGGCCGTCCGCAGGAGACGGATCCGTGGGTCATTCTCGGGAATAGGCATATTGATATAATCGGCTGAACGGTGGCAATGTTGGAATGGTGGGTAAAGAATCGGTATTCAGCGTCTATACGCTGCATAAATAAATGTAACAAATAATGTAGTTCTCGATATCAGAAGCCCATATGTAGAATTCTGGACCAAAAGCTCAGATGTGGCTTGGCTGGGATAATTACATTGACCGGGATATGTTAAACTCAAAATTGTCTATCGGGTCTCGGATTGCGGACGAAGTGGTCATGGTTGCAACATTATGCGTATTGTTGTGTTTGATTGGAGTATGAGATGCTGTTGGTCGGGTAAGGTGGCAACCCGATAACTAGCCTACCCGGTAGGGAATGCCGGATAGCACGATGCGTTGGCCAACGCGGCTAGGATCCCGACTAGAGGAAAGTAAGGCTTATGAAATATGAAGTTTTATCAAACGAAGACGTTCCAGCTGGGGAATTTGCCAGCATATTTCATTTCCACATCTTACCTTACCTGCCAGACCTACCTTCTATGCTGGAAGCGACATGGAATTAATTGATTCCATACGCAACGTAGACTTCAAGCGCTGATACTAGATCACCTACACCTCTCCTCTGACCTGCGATACAATCTCAAAGTCCAGAATGTCGACGACAAGCGCATCGCCCGCAAGCTGGGAGAGGCTCGTGCGGTACCTACCTGAGGATGGAGAAGCACTCAACCCCCGCTATGGTGAGCCCATCATCTCGGATAACAGAGATGACGTTGGCGAACTGGCAACTGCGGGCAAACTTGAGGTTAAAGTGCTCGATGGCACAAGTCCGTTCGATCTGACCGAGACGGGCAGACGACAGAGAGTCGGTCGCTTGTTGGGACCCCTGACGGAGGAACAAGTGCCCATCATCCGGTGCATTGGACTTAATTACAAATCGCACAGTATGTTCCCATCGCAGTGTCAGAGAGAGAGAGAAACAGGGAGCAGGCTAACGTCCCTCAGTTCTCGAGACAGGACGAGCCTTGCCTGCCGCCCCAACGCTGTTCACTAAACCCGGCCCCGCGGTGGCCGCTTGGAATGAAGACATACCGATTCCTTCAATTGCACAATCCCAATGCGACTACGAAGGAGAGCTAGTGGTGGTGATCGGCAAGGCAGGAAAGAACATTGGTGAAGACAAGGCACTCGAGCACGTCGCAGCCTACACAGTGGGCAACGACGTATCCGCCAGAGACTGGCAGAGGGAACCTGATAAGGCGGGACCGGTGCCCCAGTGGGGTTTCAGCAAGTCCTTTGACAAGTACGCACCGCTGGGTCCTTGTCTCGTAAGCCCATCGGTGCTCGGTGACGCTTCTGGTCTCTCGCTAAAGACCTTTGTGAACGGCGAGGTGAGGCAGTCGAGCAACACATCGGATCTGTACTTTGACGTGCGCAAGCTGGTCGCCTTCTGCAGTCAGGGACAGACGCTGCAGCAGGGTTCACTCATCATGACGGGTACTCCCGGGGGCGTCGGGCTGTTTATGAAGCCCCAAGGCTTTGTCCAGCACAACGATATGGTGGATGTAAAAATCGAGGGAATTGGCAGTATCCAGAACCGCTTTGTATTTGAATCGAAGTAGAGAGCCTTGAATAGAATCTATATAGATGACAATGGCGCATACCCGTCGAAGCGCGAAATGTTAGAGAGAAAGGGTGTCAACTGTGCAATCCCTGCTCCAGCCTTTGGTTGCCAGGCGGCCTTCAAAGCCCCCAAATTATGCCATGGCACCTAACTACCCCGCACTCTCTAGTCTATCCCATGTCGTCTCCACATCAGTCACAGCACTCGTCTCGGGCCCTCTGCTAACTAAAATCCTGGGGTCCCGAATGCTTCCATAGCATAGTTATCCCTCTGTCCCGCAATCAAAGCCTCCGCTCCGCCTGTTTTGTTTCTCTTTCCATACACATCCATCGTCACTTTTAATTTGGTTCTACGAGCAGCGAGGCCAATCCAAGTCAGGCAGGCCACCGCCATTTCCTTTTGGTCTGAATGCTGCAAACAGAGACTCAAAGTGCAAGCATCTCCATGTTCGGCTGCCAGCAGTGTTCCAAGGAGTTTGCAAGTCAGGGATCGCTGGCTCGTCATGCGCAGAATCACACGACTGCTAACAAATATGCCTGCCGTGTGTGTGCTGTCATGTTTCGTCGCAGCGACCTTCTTACCCGCCACATGAAACTTCACGACCGCGGTGCTGGTGCAGAGCCGAGCTCTCCGGCGTCAAAAGAGGCAGATAGGCCTGACGCCCCACAGCAGCAGCAGCCTGAGACTGCTGGCCTAGTATCTTCAAGAAAGCGCTGCCACACTGCCTGCAACCGATGCCGGGAGATGAAGGTCAAATGTGATGGCACTAACCCCTGCGCCAAGTGCTCTAAATCAGGCTTGCCCTGCATCTTTGATCGATCACTCGGCAGAAACAGCTTTGTGCAGAGGGTTGATGGCACCAACTCTCCCCCCTCTCGCTCTGAGTCAACAGACTTCTGGGACCCTTGGCCCGTGTCAGCCATCACTGAAACCTCTTCCATGACGCTGCCCCCCGAGTCATCCACTGGTACCGGAAAGGCTGACGACGAGACACCTCTCGACGGCATGGTCACCGCTTGGCCTTGGCTTCATGAAAACCTCTTCCTCTTCGGAGATGGCTTGGAAACCCTGGGTAGCGTGATATCACCGGAAATGAGGGGAAATCTTTTATCTGAAACGCCATCTTTTAGACTTGCTGAGGCGCAAGGCGACAGCGGGTTGGTCACTCTTCCAGAGTTCATGGAGCAGAGTATCACACCAACTTTTGCATCCGCCGCCGCTCCTACTGCAGGACTACCAAATCACACCAGCGGGCATGTTTATGGCATCGAGGATGCAGCACAGACCAGTATAAACTCAGTAGGTCGCGGCTCAACAGTCGAGGCAGCCACGAATCATGGCAACGTACAACCGGCTGTTCCGCTGTCTACGACGGAGGATGCCCTCCAAGAGCTCGTGAAAATTGCCTCGCGAACATATACTTCCTCCACTGAATGGGCTTCTATCGTACCCAATCTGTGGCTTGAAACGTCATTCAACTTCGCGTCTATGTTCAGGCTTGAGCCCTCGGAGTGGTCTATCACGACAGAAAACGCTCTTAAGCACTTTGTCAAACTCTACACTGAACAGTTCCATCCTCTTTGGCCGCTGTTGCCCCGACGTAACCTCGATAGTCTCAACATCCATCCACTTCTATACCTTGTCCTGGCATCTATCGGTGCTATGTACTCGGAAGGATCCGGGGCCAAGTTTGGTACAGCGCTGCATCAAGTTATTCGCCAACGCCTGCTCATGCCCATTGAGCTTGATCTCGTCTCAGACGATTCGACCATCTGGCTGGCTCAGGCACGACTTCATACACAGGTGGCCGCGCTATACTTTGGTCAGCAAAAGGCCTTCTCGTATGCGCAGCATTTGGGTGCCCAGCTTGTCGCCCAGGCACGGCGCATGGGTCTCTTCTCAAGTTCTCAGCACAAACAAAGGCTATACCAGTTCCGCCAACTCAAAGGAAAGGCGCCGCCAGATGTGGTCCTGTCAGCGTGGTTTGCGATCGAAGAGCGACGACGTCTCGCTTTTGGGCTTTTCCGTGGAGATACCTTCACTAGTGTTCTTCTAAACTCCAGGCCGCTCATCAGTCTCGAGGAGATTGGCTTGGAGTTCCCGTGTTGCGACTCTGTGTGGAATGGCTCAGGACAAGACGCGCAATTAGCGTTGGAAATGCTTGACTATGATACGAAGCCAAGCCATGACCTACGAGCCTCGGATGTCTTTAGTCTCTTGCTAGAGAAGGATGAGATCCTTCCGCCTTTGGAACCTGTCGCCCATGAACTCCTTCTTTTTGGACTGCAGTCGCTTGTGTGGCGTCACAGCTGGGATAGGCAGTTATCCGAAAGCCTCACGAGGCAGCTGGCTCGTGAGAGCGAAGGTCTTGGTGTACCAACAAGTTCAGAAGACAGGGAGTTCTCATTCGATGTCCAGCCTCCGAAGAAACGGCAACGACGTGGCACAGTCACGATAGAGTCGGAGACTTTGGAAGGGAAGTCTTACGAGATGACAGACTTTAGAGAAGACAGGCGTAGACTTAGCCTTGCACTCTCGAAATGGGAGAATGCTCTACCTTCCGTGAAGTCATTTATTCGCACGAAGCAAGACCGCAACTATCTCCTTAGTAGCCTCGTCCTCTTTCATCTCAGCTTCATCCGCTTACACGCACCGGTGGAAGATATCTGTTTAGCATCATACAAGCAAGTGGATAGTATTCAGTCCAGCAGAAATCAATCTATAGCTGATATCCGAGCCTGGGCGCTTCATTCTTCAGCCCGTGTGGCCATCGAAAGGGTTCGCTCTATCTGGTCGCTCATCAAGAAACAGGCTGATTTGGGGTCAGCTGGATGCAAGATCAATTTCAACGCTCTTGTGAGCCTTCACTACGGCGCAGCGGTCATGTGGGCGTACATGGGTGCCAGAAACTTCCAGTACGATCAAGAAGAAGACGAATCGAGCTCCGGGGATACGGCAGGTTCGCCAACCTTTTCGTTGATACCGAGTCAAATGGAAGCATCGAGGATCTTGTCCAGCTTTGTAGAGATTCTGTCAAAGGCAAGCTTTGCAGGCTCGTCATCTTTTGCAAAGGCCACCAAGATTATCGTGTCATCGAACTTCCCAGGTGGAATTGTCAGAGAGTGATCATATCGTGTAGTCAGTTTATGGATAGTTTAAAGATAGCATCGTAAGTGTAAATAAAGTCACGGTGTATTCAGTTTTGCTTCATTCACGGTCCACAGCAAAAACCATGTATGAACTTGGTCCTCTCCTCCCTTGCTTCTGCGACTCCTAGGCAGACAGATGCTCCATAGCCCTACCAAGAGGGCTCAAGTCTCCCATAACGTAGCCGCCGATCAGTATGCGCGTGAGTTATCAACAGCAGTTTCTTGATCTTTGATGAATTTGAGCCAACAGTGGCCAGACTTGCTACCGGCGGCGAAAACGTCGGACAATTCCAGCGTATCCTCTTCGAAGCCAGGGGGGATGACGAGGTCGAAGAAACGCATGATCTTACCTACCATGTATTTCAGTTCCGTCACAGCCAAATTCGCGCCAGGGCAGGCCCGGGAACCTGTGCCAAAGGGAATCCAATTATTGCGCATACGATCTGTGCTCTCTATCCACCGAGCCGGATCCCACTCTCCAGGTTGCCGGTAGACGTCTGCCAGCATGCCTTGGTTTTTAGCGGCTGTGGACGCAACTACGCCCTCGGGTATCTCGACGCCGCTAATTTGAACTGGCTTGCTCAGATGTCGCTCTAGGGGACCGGGAATCATTGGATATAAACGCATTGTTTCCCGAATCACACCATCGAGGTATGGTAGATTCAAGGTTCTCTTAATGTCCATTTGTGCTGTGTTGGGGAAGGCATCTTTGAGTTCGTCCCGCAGCCTCTTCTTCTTCTCAGGGTGGCGCGTGAGCAGCCAAAATGCGAAAGCGGCCGTGTGGGAGGTAGTAGAGGATCCAGCGGCGAGCATCTCCACCATGTAAGCTGGGATATCTTCCGGTGGCACAGCCGGCGCCTTGGTAGTGTTCATGGACTGCAGCATGGACAGTACATCCTTCTGCCGTGTTCTGGCCCCTTTGGTCTCTTTCCATCGTTTCAAAGCTTCCCGAGCAGTGATGTCCATGTCATTGCAGTCGTTACGCAACTGCTTCCATTTCTTGCTTCCAAGGACGGATACCAAAGTATCAGCTCCAGGGATGAAACTTTTCAGCGCATTCCATGTGCTAAATGCGTGGAAGCGGCGGAGGAAATCAGGCATGGCGTCCCCTTCCGAGATGCCCTTGGACAGAAGTGTATCGGTCTCGCCCCAAAGCACATCAGTGACAATGTCGAGTGCTAGAAGACGGAATAAAACGACACCGTCGACAGGAGTGTCTGCCCTAGCATTCTCTTCGAGCAGAGTGATCATCTCGTCGATGTGCGACTCTACGTTTAAGACCAGCGTGTCAAGGTTTTTGTTTTGGAAACACTGGATCAGGTTGTTGCGAGACGGCGCGGCTGAAGCGTAATCTATAAATCCGAGCGTAGAGGTGACGCCTTTCCAACATCCCATGGATGAGTAGAATCTTGTCTTGAGCGAACTTCTATCGTAGATGATCTTCATTGCAGCTTCGTCAACAGTATGCACCTGATCAGGAGCAATGACAACGACAGGGCCGTATATGTCAAGCAGTCTTGTAACATATTCTGTCCGCCTCCTTTTGAAGGTAGCATACTGTAGCGGCAGCTTCGAGACGCGGGCGTACCAAGGTCCTGGTACACGTCGTACTGGTGAGAGCAGGAAAGGATAAACTACCTAGGACGTGTTCCGCTCAGTCCCCATAAATGCTCGGGCCATCCTCATACACGACTTACCACTGTGGTGACCAAGTGAAGAAGTAAGGCCGATGCCTGCCCACTGGTATGGTGATGCAATGATTAGGAACTCATGGATCAAAGTCATGATGAGTAAGTATGCGGAAAACTGAAACCTTACAGCTTCAGATTTGGGTTCAATGGAGAAAGGAGAATATGCCTTGCTACGGGAAATGCAGAGTCGCCCCGATTGCTATACGTTAAGTACTTAAAGATGGAGAATGATCTCTACGGAAAGTATGCCCGCCCTAACGGCTTGGTGTTCACCATAGACCGCCAGCTGACTTATGGGTGTCGGCAACTACCCGGTCCACATCCATCGGATGGGAGCCTGAACCGTTCCATTATGCAAAGTTACTCGTTGCATAAATGTCACTTAGCAGTAGCTTACCGATATTGATATGTTGACCCATAGATTGTTATTGAGCATGATCCGGAGCATGAACCGGAGCTTGCTCCGATGGAGCCCTCGCAGTCGGGTAAAGTGGCGAGCGTACGTTTCGGCTTTGGCCTATCGTCCGTCCACGTTTCCCGTTGCCCCAGATTGACATAGGCTGTGAATGACTGATTATCGATCGGCGATTAAATGCTTTCACGCGACTGACACGAGCCATAGACTAGGCTCAAGATTCGGAATCAAGTCCAGATCAGAAATTGATATCACTGGGCTTGGGTGCCTCCAATACAGTAGATTCAGTTTCACATTATCTCCATAATAACTATTCAATGACAATTTTAATCTTGTAGCATTTGGAAATTATCAGAACCTACCTAATGAGCCACGATGTTGTCTACTGATGTCCCTGCCCTCATCATCGGTGCTGGACCGTCGGGTGCGACATTGGCGCTGTTGCTTGCACGGTATTCAGTCAAATCCTTAACTGTGTCAAAGCACAGAGGCAGTGCCAACTCACCTCGCGCTCATATCTTCAACCAGAGAGCTATGGAGGTACTTCGGGACGCTGGAATTCAGCCGGCACTTGACGGTATTTCAACGCCCGCGCATCGTAAGTTCGAGGCCCTACAATTAAATGCTTTCAACGGGAAGCTATTGAAGATTCGTAACCCCAAGGCTCACTATTGTGCCAGATATGCAACATACTTCATGGCTCAACACCTTGAAAGGCGAAGAATACGGTCGACTCTGGGCCTGGGGTAACAAGCCAAGCCAGAAGGGCGACTATGAGCAGGCGAGCCCCTGCGTCATGTCAGACATTCCACAGTCCCTGGTTGAACCGGTCCTCGTGCAGGAAGCATCTCAACTTGGGGCGGAATTTCGATTCTATACAGAATTCGTGTCTTTCCAGGAGACAGAGAATGGAGTAAAGACGACTCTCAGGGACCGCAGCACAGGCGAGGAATATATTGTCACCTCCAAATATCTGATCGGCGCCGACGGTGCCCGCAGCAGCGTCCTCAACCAGCTTGGCATACCTGTTGTTGGTCGCCAGATCAACACCGCCTTCAATGTCCACATCCGGGCAGACTTGACTCAGTACCTAGCCCATCGGCCTGGGAGTCTAAACTGGGTTCTCAACACCCAAGCACCGAACTGGTCGGCAGTGGGCAACTTCCGCATGGTTCGGCCCTGGGATGAATTTGTGGTTTCCATGCATCCAGCGACAAAGGATCTGAGCTCTTTCCAGCCTACAGAGGACTCCATTCTGAAACGTCTTCATCAGATGATAGGAGACGACAATGTTGACATAGAGATCTTGTCCTCCTTTTCTTGGTCTATTAATGATCAAGTTGCTGAGAAATGGCAGCAAGGTCGCATCTTGTGCATCGGTGATGCAACACACCGGCACCCCCCTATTAATGGTCTGGGGAGTAACACATGCATAGGCGATGCCTTCAACCTGGCCTGGAAGCTTGCCTATGTCATTCAGGGCAAGGCAGCGCCAGGCCTTCTCCAAACTTTGACACAGGAGCGTAAGCCAGTCGGCGATGGCATAGTTCGTCGTGCTAACGATGGAATGGAAGCCCATCGAAAGCTGTGGGCAGTTCTGGGGCTTGATCAGGAGAGCCGCGTAGAAGCCGTAGCCTCTCTAACCGCACTGAGCGCAGAGGGAGCGACGAAACGGGCAATGCTACGGGACGCCATTGAAGCAACCGAGGATGAGGTTCAGGCTCTGGGCATCCAGATGAATCAGGTGTATGCCAACACAGGATCAAAGGCGCTAGTAGTGGAGGAAGATGACGCCGAACCTGACTTCTCAGACACAAACAGCTTGCGACAAGTCAAGATTACCACCTACCCCGGCTATCATTTGCCGCACGTATGGCTGGCTGCAGATGCTCTATCAGAGAGAATCTCAACTCTCGACTTGAGTGGTCACGGTTTTTTTACTTTGTTGACCGGTATTGGGGGTGCAGCGTGGAAGATAGCTGCCCAGAATCTGTCTGCAACAAGTGATTTGCAGCTTCGATCATACTCCATTGGTTTTCGCTGCGATTTTATGGACTGCTACAGAGACTGGGAGAAGTTCAGGGGCGTGGAGGATGATGGTGTTGTGTTAGTCCGGCCTGATCACTTTGTGGCTTGGCGCTGTCGTACGATGGTTACGGATCCTGAGACCAAGTTGAAAGCTATACTGAAGAGTATTTTGGGCAGGTAATTATTCTGTTAGAAAGAGAACCTCGGCGTAAAATCTAATTCTGCCCCATCCTTATGCAGTTCGGACGAAAGAGAACTTCACCAAGTCATGCAAACTAGGTGCCACTCACTTATCAACCACGCTATATTGTCTTTTAATTACTAGTAAAAAGGATTTCATAAATGAGTAACTTAGATTCATAGTCTAGACAGACACTTTCCCAGGCATATAACCGTTTTGATTGCCTTGGTCTGCACAAATGAAATATGGTCGTGGTAAAGTGGCCTTTCGTCCCGCTTCTTGTTATCTGTACAGAATTGAGATCAGATAAAACCTCCCACTTAATCAAGCACTGCTGCCTAACTTGATCAGCCAGCAAATGTATACGGTGTCTCGCACGAAAAGATGATCTTTCGCGATACTTTTACAAATAGAAATCACCGCAGGTACACGTCTAGTGGCGCGTGAGATATGAGACCAGCGATACTGACGCCTTAAGTTCGATTATCTACTTGCAACCTCAATGCTTGATATGTAAATCTCCGATCTCACGCAGTACTCGAGCGAGAGTCTTTGCTATCTGCGCTCGGAAGAGAGACAGAACCCTTTCGCCTCTCAAGATAGGTACTCGGATCTGAGACGGTAAAAGCTCTGAATCACCGAATGCACCCTTGACATACAAAACTAGAGTTGCATAGTAAAGCGCGAACGGCACATGAGGCGCTTCGTGTTGATCATCTGTAAGTGCCTTGGTCTTTTGTCTAGGGTCCACTTGTGCCGATGACAAGAGATTCTCCGCAGCGGTCAATAACCTCTCCGCATGCCAACAGGCAATTTTGTGTTCACCGCTTTTTAACCATGCGTTGATTCCTTTGGACTCTGCAGCGCTCCGGCTGTCGCCTTGTGTGGAGCTGCGGTTGAAGTCCACCAAGGTCTGCAGGGCGGTGAGTCTCGTGTGGAGCATGATGCACATTGCGTGGTACAGAGAGAGGTCTGATAGGCTCCTGCAATGTTCCAGATGTTGCACTTGCGCACATCCATCAATAGCCAGCTCTACGAAATCCGGCCGACAGAGAGGACTCCCAACAAGCGTAGGCAGTACGTCGCTGCCGTCAGGCTCTGGGGATGGTCGAAGTGCTGACCATAAATTAGGTGCAAGCGAAGCTAATGCTGTCAGCGTCGAAGGGAGTTCATGGGTATGAGCGTTTCCATCGATAATGCTAGTCATAGCAAGAAGAGTCTTGGCCAATTTGCTGTCTGGTGTTGCGCGGCGCGCTATGTCGTGCCACATCATCGAGGGCGGCCTCAGCATGATGACAACACGGTAGGAGTCCAGAACGTAGAGTGCTTCAAGTAGTCTATCGTAAAGCTAGTCAGTCAAGGCGGTAAATCCAGAGCAGCATAAGGTCGTCCTTACTTCGTTGCGAACGTATCTTCCGATTCAGTAAGATCGCTGCTCAAGGTTTGAGCGTATTCTGTAACTGCCTAAGAGAGATGAGCGTGAAAAAGGGACTGAAATTAGGAACAGAGGTTGACAAACGGTATTTAAACTGCCTTGGAATGCCTCGCCTATCTCGTAAGGCCTGTCTTGCCCACTGCACAACCCATACACTTCCAACAGAATGAACTATAACTTAAGTCAACTTCGGACGTGAACACCAGGAGAGGTTTATTTGATACCGTTGCCGCGACCTCAAGGGCGGTTGAATTGCTTCCGGGTGTGTACTCTAAAGAATGGTACTGCGCGACGTTAGCAAGTGATGGTCGTGCCGCAACACGTACTCACCTCAGCTAGGAGGAGTCGACGAGAATCATTATAAATGGCGTTGGCTACGTCTATAGATCCAGGCACTACACTGAACAAGCCACCGACAGCTGCCATTGCAAACGTGTATTTGACTGAGTGCTTCATGATCTCGGGCGCAGCCTGACGATACAGGTCAAACACCTGTGGAACGTGCCGTTTGAAAAGCTCTACAAAGATCCTGACAGTGTCACTGTCATGGCTGCGAAGATTCGGCGGTGTAGCGTACCACATCTTCCGGCGTGTGTTGCGTGAGGGCGAGACTTGTCGTGACCGTGAGGAAAAGTAGTCAGCCATATAGGATGTGAGCCGCAAGGTCGAACTCGCAAGAACGGGTTGTTGTTGTTGTTGTTGTTGTTGTTGCTGTTCCGTCTGCTCAAACAGCCCCTGGCCAAACACATCTGCCTCTTCCAACCAGTTGTACTCTACAGGCTGCGACCATTGATTTTGCATATCAAGGACATCGTTGAAGCCTGTCAAGTTGGCGTTGTCTTGAAGAGGAAACAGGCCCAGTCCTTCAACATTCACATCTGGAAGATGGGTTCCTTGGTTGTGTTCAGGTCCTGAGCTTGGCAGTCCAAAGTCTGCTATCTGCTGGGAGAGCGATTGATCCAACCCGTTGCTATCTGTTACTAATGCATCCGGCAATGTGACTGTCACGGACTCTGGAGTGATGACGAGCTGGTCCGTATCACCCTCGTGATAGCACTGCTGAGACCTCGTGCGGCAAGACTCACAGGGCTGCTGCCCGTCACATGCAACCTTTCGTCCACGGCATCCTAGGCAGGCACGTCGAACACGTTTGCGACCACGTTCATGGCCTTCTGTGCTAGTTGAGAGACTATCTGAGCAGGACTTCTCATGAGTTGCTCGGACATCTGCCCTCCGAAATGATTTGCGGCACACGCCACATTGATACGGCGTTTCTCCGGTGTCTATGGATTTGGTCAGCCGCCAAGGCAATGGCGTAGGACATGGAAACACCAACGTGTTCGGCGGTGCCGGGCGAGATGCTCGGTTCTAGCAAACACTCGGGAGCAGAATTCGCACTGCTGTGGGCCCTTGGGATTAGCGGCTGGCCTCGATGGTGCTGGGGATGATTGCTTACCTTCTTCTCCATTCGGCTCATCTCACTCATCCTCGTCGACGGATTAAGGGATGAGGTTGGGGTTGGAATAGCAAATCTCCTTAGGTAGAAGTGAAAACGGATCTGATGGGGTTTTACTGACCCCAGTAGCCGAAGTGTTCCCGCGTGTTTCCCCGGACCCCGCATTTCTTGAATACCGCGCGATCGCTGAAGGAGTGAAGCTAACCTTGCCTAAGCTTAAGGGGACAGTAAAATCTAGCTAGCGTTTTCTAACTTATCCCTCTTGATACGAGAAGGCAGGATTGATGTACCGAATCGGAAGAGAAGCATTACGCCGTTTTGATGACCAAGTGCTTTCACGATAATCTGATTGGGTATAGGTCTGTTACAATCTCACCAGTACCCAGATTCTGCCTTCTGGTATTGTAAGAAATAGGCAATAAAAGTTAATAATAATAATAATAATAATAATAATAATAATAATAATAATAATAATAATAATAATAATAATAATAATAATAATAATAATAATAATAATAATAATAATAATAATAATAATAATAATAATAATAATAATAATAATAATAATAATAATAATAATAATAATAATAATAATAATAATAATAATAATAATAATAATAATAATATAAATTTAATTAATTAATAATTTTTATATTTAAGTTTGTATTATTAAAATAAGATATTTTTCTTTACTACTATTACTATTACTTATTACTGTAAATAATACCTAAAAACTATAAGGAAAGCCAGGCAGAGAGCTAAGGAGAAAGCTGGGGAGAAAGCTAGAGACAGAGCTTGAGAGAGAGCTTGAGACAGAGCTGGGGAAAGCTCGGACAAAAAGCTGGGGAATCCGGATATAGTGGAGGATTAGGGCCTGGCAGGCTGTACACTCTACACAGATGGCTGGTTCTCTTCCCGTGGGGTACTGAGGACCATAGCGATGGAGGTAGTGATAAATAAATGACCTGATTCTTATCAACCGTTGGCCCTGAATCTTATGCACGATTCCAATCTATCAATCCTACCAACAATCTTCGTCTTCGAGTAACATCATGACAATGTTGTATTTTATACTTATCGCTTTTCCTTTGGTGTTATTCCTCTATGCCTGCACGACCATCGGCCACCGGCGCCGAAACATGCCAGATGGTATGTCAACAATAATGAAGTATTGATGACCAAGACACGAACGGCTAACTGTGATTAGGCCCTCCTACAACGCCGTTATTGGGCAACCTACTACATATTCCCTCAAACAAAGCGTTTATCCAGTATGAATGATGTGGAGATTGCATCACGTCGAACCTCAGCTGACCCTTGTACAGAATGACCAAATGGGCCAAGAAATACGGTGATGTCTATTCGTTGACCGTTGGACCGAGCAACATCATCGTTCTTAGCGGCCGTGAAGCTGTTAAAGAAGTTCTTGATAAGAAAAGTGCTCTCTCAAGCAACCGGCCAACCAGTTTGCTTCGGCAACAGCTTCTGACCGGCGGGGATCACTTGCTGTGGATGGATGCGTCACCTCAATGGCGCGACTTGCGCAAGCTGATACACGGCGATTTGACGGGATCCATGTGCGATGGCACGCATGCGCCACTACAGCATGCCGAATCTGTGCAAATGCTGTACGATATGATGCAGGACCAGACCAATTGGAGAAGGCATATCGAGCGCTTCACCAACAGCCTTGTTTTGGCAATCGGCAAGTCTCTCTTTGTCAGAATGCTCGTCTGACTATTGTTAATACTTTGCTCAGTTTACGGTATTCGGACGCCAGATATCCACAACCCATATATCCTGCAATTTGAGCAACTTGTGCGTAATTGGACGGTGGTCAATAGACCCGGAAACACTCCGCCCGTCGACATTATCCCGATCCTGAACTGGGTACCAGAACGATTCCTTGGTAATTGGAAGACCCGAGCACGTGTTGTGCATGATGCTATGCGTGACTTGTATGATGGACTAGAGAAGTCGGTCATTGAGCGAAGACAGCGCATCGGGTCCGCCAACAGCATTGTCGATCGAATCTTGGACAAAAATGGGAAGAACGGATTAACTTTCCATGAGATTTCTAACCTTGGTGGGGTGACCATCAAGGGTGGTTCCGATTCCTCGGCAACTGTGCTGGCCAACTTCGTCCTAGCAATGGTTTTGCATCCTGAGATACAGAAGAAAGCGCAGGAAGAGATTGATCGTGAAATCCCGTCTAATCACATCCCCGATGGTTCAGATGTCACTCGCTTGCCGTATGTGATGGCCATCATCAAGGAGGTGCAGAGGTGGCGGCCGTTGGGGGGGATCGGCATCCCGCATCAACTGTCCGAAGGTCAGCAGCATTTTGACGAATGTTTTTGGAGCTGCAGAAACTAAATAGCTACAGATATCTGGCTTGGCGACAAGCTACTGCCAAACAAATCAACGGTGCTTCTTAACGTTTGGGCGTTGCATCAAGACGAGAAGCGATACCCAAATCCTGAAAAGTTCGACCCGGATCGTTACAAAGGTTTCACGGCTTACTCGGCAGAGTACACCAACGCTTCAGACCCAGAAAAGCGCGATCACTATGCGTATGGTAAGCTTACTCACTTGCTCAAAACCTAGTTCTTGACAACTGACATTGAGCCTGCAGGAAATGGTCGACGAAAATGCCCCGGCATGCATCTCGCTGAACGCAATCTCTTCCACGTCGCAAGCAAGATGCTGTGGGCGTTTGACATATCGCTCCCAACCGATCCCAAGACCGGCAAACCCGTTGAAATAGACAGCAGCGTAGACACCGGCTACACCGAAGGGTTGGTTTTGAGCATCAATGATTTCCCGGTCAATCTGAAGGCCCGATCTGCGGACAGACGCAAGAGTATCGAGGATGGCTATTATGCGGCTTGCGCGGATATCTTTGCTCAGTATGAGGACATGAACAAGACTTCTGTGGCTGCGACCCTGGCTAAGCAGAAGAACTTAGATGCACACTAGTTCGATCTTTTAGAAGTTATCCTAGTAAATCAAATACTGTCTTTCACTACACATCTATGACCTGTCTTCTAGCGTGTTTTCGGTGCTTATACGCAGCTTTTCGGTGATGTCGAGGTCCTTCAGCAGACTATGAAGTCAAGTCTTTCCAAGATGAGGACGAATGAAAGGTTTAGGCCTAGTCGCGCTTGATGGGTGTTAGTTCTATTGTGATTTTGAAAATTAATTAATGAAATACACCCCAATTCTACTACAATTAGCACAAGACACTGCATGTACGTTCAAAACATCACAATTGGTGGACGGCCCTTCTGTCGCCGTGCTGATCATGCATGCTTCGTTTGCATTCGTACTATGTCCAAGGTTTTCCACCCTACGCGGGGTATCTTAGTCTCGACAAGCAAATGACCCATGACCGCGGATCACCTTTTTTTCTTTGCTTTTTTTTCTCCTTTAGTTTACAACTACTAACCTGTGTTATTCTGACGACTGGCTTATATGTATCGGGATAATTGAACATGCCGACCGAAGGATTGAACTACCATTACCAAGCTACCCCGCTAACCTACCCCAGAGTATTACCCCAGAGTGTTATTTAATACTACCTAACTCCCGAGGAATCATTTATTCGGCAAGTATAATCAACATTCCGCAGGATAGATCCGAGCAACTCCCGAGAATGTTACCCCAGAATATTACCCCAGAGTGCTACCCCTTAATGCGGCCCCGGAGCGCTATCTATGGGGTCCCGATAGTAACTTAGTTCCTAATTGCTTTCGGGTGCCACCCTGGGGTAGCGGTGGGGACTACGAGAACAATAGAAATTGATCTCGCAGCCAATATAATCATATTCTATGCCTCACTGAACACTGAATCTACCAACAAAGACATGCATGCGCTCGTCTAAGGATACCCAGCTACTTCATCAGATTCACAGTCAAAATGGCGACCAATAACGTCACGAGCAACATCAAACCCGATATTACCGATGTCGATTTTCTCATCGTTGGATTGGGCCCTGCAGGCGGATCCCTTGGCTGCTTCTTGGCTCAGAATGGACTCAAAGGCCTGATGATCACCAACCGACCGGGCCATGCCGACACGCCTCGAGCACACATTATCAACATGGCGGCACTTGGTATGTGAGGACTTGACTAGGTGATATTATCGCTAATGCTTTCAGACTGTCTTCGTGACATTGGCCTGGACAAGGACTGCTACGAGGTCGGCACCCCCAATGAGTTAATGGCACATACGACATGGTCCTCGACCCTGGCGGGTGAAGAATACGCGCGCATTTGGGCCTGGGGTAACCCACCCCAGAGCAAAGTACGTTTCGCACACATCACGGCGACATAGATCGAGGGGGACTAATATGCACGTAGGGCGCTTATGAACTTGCGAGCCCATCTGTTCCAATCGATTTGCCACAGTCACAGCTGGAACCTATCCTTGCCCGCTTCGCCACTCACAATGGATTCCGCTGCCGGTTCGACACAGAGCATGTTTCATTCGAGCACCTTGACAATGATCAAGGCGTAATCAGCACCCTCAGAGATGTCATCACCGGTCACACATACCGCGTCAAAGCAAGGTATCTTTTCGGAGCCGACGGCGGACGCAGTCGAATTGCAAAGGCTCTGGAGCTCCCATTTACGGAGAAGCCTGGCGGTGGAAATGCCGTTAACGTTCTCGCCGAGGCAGACTTGTCGCATTTGATGGAGAATCGTATCGGCAATCTACATTGGGTTATGCAGCCGGATCGAGAGACGCCTGATTGGGCATTCATAGGTTGTGTCCGTATGGTCAAACCGTGGAACGAATGGGTCTTCGGATTGGCCCCGAGACCGTGGGTGGGCAAAGAGACTCGGACTCATGAGGAGTACATTCAGCGCATAAAAGAGTTGGTCGGCGATCACTCTGTCGATGTGAAAATCAAGAGCGTTTCGAATTGGCAGATAAATGAGACATACGCAAATCAATATTCGAAAGGAGATGTATTCTGCCTCGGAGACGCGGTCCATCGCCATCCTCCGAATCATGGACTCGGCTCCAACACCTGCATACAAGATGCTCACAACCTCGCCTGGAAAATTGCATACGTTCAGCGTGGATGGGCTGGAAAGGAGCTACTGTCATCGTACAGTGACGAGCGACAACCTGTTGGCCAGGACGTCGTGACTCAGTAAGTATCACTCACACCTTTCTCTTCTGATGACTGACTGGCTCGTGCAGGGCTAATGACTCGAGCCGTCACCACGTGACGATATGGAAGCTCTTTGGCTGCTTTGAAACTGATATCAAGGCGGGAGAGGCTGCTCTGGCTACACTCAAAGAGGACTCTGACCTTGGTCGGGAACACCGCAATGAGCTTCAAGACGCACTCAGACGCCTGCATCGAGAAGAGAACGGTCTCGGCATCGAGATGAACCAGCGCTATCGTTCGAAGGCCATCTATCTAGAAGATGAGAAGGATGGCCCCCCTCCCTTTGACAAGGATCCCCTGGAGTTTTACCACCCAACCACGTATCCCGGCGCGCGCCTGCCCCACGCATGGCTGAGCAAGGCAATCCCATCAAAGGGGATATCGACGCTTGATCTGGCTGGAAAGACCGGCTTCACCTTGCTCACCGGTATCGGAGGCGATGGATGGCGCCGTGCAGCTGAGAAAGCCACAGAGGCGCTCGGGGGTGTACCAGTTGCGGTATATACGATTGGATTCCGCCAGCAGTATCAAGATCGCTACAATGACTGGGGGAACCTCCGAGGAGTGGAAGAGTCGGGCTGCGTGCTCGTTCGCCCTGACTACTACGTAGCTTGGAGGTGTAACGCGTGGGAAGATGGTAATGTTGAGAAGCTGGTGCATGTACTTCAGACAATCTTGTCTCGCTGAGTTCGGGGCTGTCTTAGTAGTATCTCTATAGAAGCAGTAGAATTTAACAATATACTATGATTTAAAGGACATTTCTTTTTGCCTTTTCTTCGTCCTCCAGTACATTTCAGTCGCCTACAGTCCTTCCAAGTCAGGTTGAACTCCATAAGCATCTCTACTATATCAGTCCATGGCCAAGTAGACAAAGTCGACTAGTCTGATAGCCCTATGAGTAGAGACAGGATCATGTCGCCGGATCAGAGCTTTTATCTAAGCTTTAATGCTGTAAAGATACTTAACAGTAATATATATACTTAGTATATTCTAGGCACAATTTTAAGAGAACTATAATGGCTATTGTAATAGTAATAAGATTTAGAGTTTAATAAGGCTCTATAATTGCCTTATATAGTTAGCTTATAAGTATTTATAACCCTTTATTACTTACTTTTAATAGGTCTATTTATAAAGTTAGAAAGCTATATTTATACTAATATTAAGTAATTTAAAGAAAGAAAGAAAACTTAAGACCTTAACTTTAAGTAATAAAAATATTAAGTAAATTTAGCCTAAACTTAAGGAGCTTTTTATTAAGTATATTTTAATACTTTATATTAAGATTTAGTATTTTCTTACCCTTTAAAGGCAATCTATTATAATACTAATTAAAAGCCTAAATTAAAAATTAAAAATAAATCTTTTAAGCTAATTAATAAGTATAGCTATAAAATTACTATAATATTCTTTACTTACTATTAAGAAGCTATAATAATATTATAACTACTTATAGAACTAGTATTAAAAATATAAATATTACTATAGCTAATGGGAAACTGACTGTAATATCTTTAATTTAGTAAATATAAAGTAGCTCTTACTTTAATATTAATAAAAAAAACTTAAGTAACTTTATATTTTACTAAATCTAAAAAGGCTATTTAATCTTTATAAATTTTTTTATATTTAATATTACTTTAGAAATATTATTAAGTAGCTTTATTAAACTTCTTTTTACTAGTAAATAAGTAATTTATCTTTACTTAATAATTTTTTTTTTAAAAAAAGTCTTAAACTTTATATTTAATTAGTAAAAGTTGATTAGCTTTATTTAAAGAAATATTAATATTATACTTTTACTTTATAATATTATAATAAAGTTAAAATTAGCTATAAAAGTACTTAAAGTAAATTATTTAATTATAAAATATAAAAATACTTTTAAAATTAAAATAGCCTTACTATTTTAAATATATAATATTTATAAAATATATTATTACTTTAAAGTAAGTAAATATTTTATATTAATTGCTTCTAGGGCTTATATTAGCTTTTAATTATTATATTTTATAATAAGCTAAGCTTTTATTTAGTTAAATACTAGTAATTTATTAATATATAATTATAAATAAATATATTTATTAAGCTAAAATATTAATTAATAGCAATTACTTTAAGAGATTTACTTAATATATTAATTCTTTTAAAATAGACTAGTAGCTAGTTTATTAGACTTACATATTTTATATATAACTATATCTTTAAGTAGGTAATCTTTAATTTTAGAAGTAAATACTAATAGTAAATATCTTTTAAAATTTCTTTAAAAAAGAAAATATAATTTAAAGATTTATCTTAACTTAAAATGCTTTTTTTAATTTAATATTATAAATAAGGTATAATTAAGTATTTTATTTAATTTTAATAGTTTAATAGTTTTAGTTTTATTACTTAAGCCTGTAAAACTAGGATTTATAAATTAAGTAATAAAGATTTAAGTTTTTATAACTATCAGTATTATTATAATTATAAAATCCTAATATAATACTTAATAAAAGTATATTTTTAATATTAATAATAAAAATATAAGTATATCTGCCTTTTATAATATTTATATTATTTTATTTAAAAAAGACTTTTTATAATCTTTAATTAAAATTAAAAGTAAATATTAAAACCTGATCCTTAATTATTTATTTTATTTAAAGCTAAATAATATTTAACTTCCTTTTAAAATAGTTATATAATTTAAAAGACTTATTTAAGAAATAAATCAGCTTAAGATTACTAGGATTTATCTTTTTATAAAGTTAAATATATATTAAGGTATAAAGGGTTAAAAGGAAGTCTTAAAGTAATTAATTAATAAAGTAGCCTAGATAATATACCTTCCTTTTATTAACCTCTTACTTTACTAAAGTATCCCTTAATAAAATAAAGACAATTTCTTAATAGCTTTTAGGCTTTATACTTCCTTTACTAGTATCTTAATATATTAAGCCCTTAAAGACAATATATACTTATTTAGCTCTAGGTTCTTTGTAATCTTAAGGACTATTTTATATAATAAAGAATTTACCTTATAAAAATGCCTAAAATCTATTAATATAGTAAATAGATTAAATATATTTTTATTTTATTCTTAAAAGACAGATATTAAAAGATATAGATAAAGTATATAGTATATAAAATATAAAGTAATAGAGAAAATATATTTAAAGCTTTAAGGTTATTAATATTAAAGCCGACCTTGTGCTTCTATTTATCTGTTTTTATTTAAAATTTTTACTAATAATATCTATATAAGAATATTAATAGTAAAGATTTTCTAAAAGTTTAAGTAAATCTCTTTAGTAAATTATTAATATTAGAGCCTGTTTTAAGCTTTAGTAAAACCCTTTTAAAAAGAATATTAGAAAAAAAGCTTATATAAAAATATTAATAAGACCTTATAAAAAAATTTTACTACTAGAGATATTATATTATATTAATAAGTAAGGTCTAATTAAATTAAATTAAATCAGTTTAACTTTCTATTTTTTATTATAAATAACTATATTTATTACTTTTAATATATTATATTAATTATTCTTTAACTATTTTCTAATGCTTAAGCTTATATAACTGCCTTTACTTTACTTAATATAATAATTATAATATTATATAATAAATTATTTATATAAAGGCCTGTAAATAGTTTATAATATAGAATTTAAGATTTTAACTTTAGTTTTAGATATAGTAAGTAAGGTATATATATACTATTTTCTTATTATATTATAATATCTTTTTATACTTAATTAGGTACTAGTTATTAAAGTAATTATTTTTAATAATTAAATAATAATATAAAGGTATATTCTTTAAAAGAAAGCTATTTATTATTAATACAGTCTAGGCATTATTTAAGTTATATAAAGAGAGAAAATTAATTAATATTAAATAAAGGCTTATTACTTACTTTATTAGCTTTAATTTTAATATATAGTTAAGCGTTAATAATTTACTAAATATAATAATATTAATTATTTTATATTTATTTTATAAAGTTACTATAAATTAAATTACTTTAATCTTTTATTTAAGAACTTAATTATCTATTAAACTATTTAGCTAATAATAAAATATATTTACTAATTAATTATATTTTAATATATATTTATTTTAATAGTAAGTTTTATAATTTATTTATTTTTTTTATTTTATACTTACTGCTTAATATCCTAAGTAAAATAATAATAAAAATAATCTTTATTATAGTTAGTTAAAAATAGTAAACTAAAATAAAATTCTTTAGTTTTAATAGAACTAGAAAAAAAAAGTAGGGTTTTTATAATATATATATAATCTAACTGCTAGGGTTATAATAGTAAGATTTTTAATATTACTATAAAACTTAATACTTAGTTCTAGAACTTAATCTATATATATAGTAATTATTTTACCTTTATATAATTTAAACTATTAGCTAGCTAAAGCTATACTAATATAAAGTTAAGTATAATACAGGCCTTAAAACATAGTCTATATATAGGTATTTATAGGTACTTATATTATATAAATAGGTACTTATAAATACCTAATTTTAGTATTTACCTTTTAGTAGATATTTACAAGTCCGCCGCTGCTCCCTGTGTTCTAGGTTCGGACATCACAGCGGCTGAGGCGAATTAATGTACATCAGGCCATCGAAGACGCTGATTCTCATAGGGTCTTTCTGTCAAAAGTCCAGAACCAGAATGACATCTCTCGTCGTCTTGAACTCGTGTAGGATCTCCGTTGAAACCGAGCTGCCGCGATGCAAATATTCTCTAACCTCGGACAAGATCAGTCAGATCGAATCGCACAGGAAGTTGAGTCCTTGGTCGAGGGACCGGTTCTAAGTAAGCCTTCTCTTGTGTTATACTATCGTCTTAATTGCTAACTCGCGCATCAGAGAACCAAGGCGAATTCGACCAGTGGAAATTAAGATATGATGTTATGGAGAAGGGGCAAGAACTGTTAGAACAAGAGCTCGCCAGACAAGTATCCTCTCGTATTTAAACGATGCTCAATACAACACAACTATATGCTTACTGGGGATATATTGTTGGATTATTACATGGCCTACTATGATATTCCGACTTTCTGCCTACTGGCTGGCTCTTCTTTTTTTGCTTTTGTTTCTTAACTGCGGTATTTATTCCTTTCCCTATATTACTTAGGATTGGTTGCGACCCTGGAGAAAAAAAAAGCAGGAATGAAACGATGCAGCCATCAACCGGAGCCGAATGTTCTCGCGGCGGCCGATTTGCTAGCGGATACGAGTAGAGCATCTGGGATGCAACCGAAACTGATCCCCAGTTACTTGCAAGATCATTTATATTTGAACACCATTCTGATAGACGGAGAGCATAAGCTATTTATGGAGTAACTGATAATTCAAGCTTCAGTGGAGTTCAGATGCGGCTCTCTGATAATAGCGTTTTAAACAAAAATCTGGTCGAAATCGAATTCGTTCCAGTAGACAGTCGGCTTTATCCCAGCTATCTTCCACTTTCCTTCGATCTTACGGTAGGTATGAAGCATAGTAGCGTGGCCATGACCTTTTGCCTCTACAATATTCTTGTCTGAAGCACTGTATCTCTGATGTGCAGCGCGAATCTGATGCAAGCCCGTAGCCACAGTCTCGGCCAGCTGCTCATACTTGGACGCCCCGATAAAATGCTGCGTTAATATGAGAGGGCTTCCCAGGAACTTCGCGTCACTGATCATAGACACGAAATCTTGGGCTGACATTGTCTCCCCAGGTTTCCCTCTCACAGCCGAGTAATCGACCTTTGACATGGATGTTAGCTAATGCACAACCGGCTGGTGTACATTTGTGGATGAGGTTGCCCACCATGACTTCTGGTGCAAGAGTTTCCTTCAGACGGTTCCAATCCTAAGGTAAAGGTTAGAGCTCATAACAGAAATGAATGTAAAGGCATTTTCATTGGGTCGAAACACGATTTCAACTGGGAATATACCTTGGTATCATAGCTATCGGCCCAATCGTAAGTGGCAGCTGCCATTTCTATGACATCTAAGAGGCACAACTGTTAGCGGTAGAAGAATCAAGAATATTCAGGCATTTTGACGACAGGAACACGAGCAGCACCTTCTGGCTGAACCTTCGCTGGAGACATGGCTTTTATTATGTGCAGAAGAAATGACAATGTAGCATTTAGGTCACTAACACCCGTCAAGCAGACAACAGATCTCTGCGCGATATTTATAGCTGGTCTACGAATCGAGCCCCAGCTAATAGTAGCGTCTTACCCCAGGTTCCGTGTTCTGCGGAGTCAGGAGAGTTCACTACATATTATCAGGACAAGTGTGGGGTCCCGGACCGACCCAGCCAGCTGAGACGCTAATAAACCCTGTTCTACCCTAGAAAATTGTAATGAGTATTTCTAGACTTAGGGTAAGTAATAGAGGTGCATGAGTTTACCACTATATTAAACAGTCGCATTAGAAGACAGAATATAGTTATACCCAAACGTTCAGACAACCCATTTTAGATCTGTAGGATCGGTAAGCTATTGAGGCGATTGTACGCCAAGCTGAGTTAACCAGCTAGTATCTGCTGCAGCAAACCTTACTGATTCGTTAAGTACATAAAGCTGACCATGAAACGATATACGGTCGGTTAATCTCATCTAATCTACTCAGCTGGTCAACATCATCGGATCGGGAGTCCTCACGAGAAGCATAACCGTTGTTGTCGGGGGCAACAGCACCGATGGAATCTGGTCACTCAGACCATAGCCATACTCACTGCTATACTGGACATCCCAGCCAGTCAAGGGGCGGATATCTGCGGCCGTAAAGTGCTCCTAGTTTATCTCACTGCGTTTGGGGCTATCGGAAGCATTATCGTGGTGAGAGCTAGTAGCATGGATATGGCCATCGCAGGCTTTGCTACCACCGGTATCTCCTACGGGGCTCAGCCACTTCTGCTCGCTGTCACCTCCGAGGCTCTAGCCCGCAAGTATCGGCCTTGGGCCCAGGCCTCTATCAACGTCTGATCTGACCTTGAAGCTATCACTGGTCTTTTAGTTGGCGGTGCCTGGACAGAGAACGATTCCGCAACTTTCCGGCATTCTTGGTACTTGGTTACTAGCATCTATGTCTTTACCACTACCGCCTTTCAGCCTTTGTACAACCCGCCACCAAGACCACTCTAACTGCAATTGTCAACGAGGGACAAAGTCCTTCGCCTAGATTGGGTGGGCTATGCTTTGCTCGCACCAGCGCTGGTGCTTGTCTGCATAACCCTTACCTGGTCCCAAGTCCCCCTACGGATGGGCGGATGCTCATTTTCTAGAGCTGTTCGTGGTCGGCATATCCTGAGCCACTGTTCTGATTGCTTATGAGATCTATGGAGTTAGAGATGGAATGTTCCATCACGATCTCTTTCACCACCGCAACTTCCCCATCGCGCTGTGATGTATATTCCCTGAAGGCATCATCTTTTACTGCGCAAACAATTACTTTGCTTTTGAAGTAAGCATCCCCTTTACTACCGATACCTCCCTGACAGCTCTGGTCACAGCGGCGCATTTCGCGACAGCTCATGAGCTCGTTGCGATAACTTCTAGTCTCTTGATGTCTGTCCGGAGTCTGGGGACTGAGATACTGGAAGGCGGGATAAACCATGACGGTCGATGAAGCTCTGTTACAACAAGGCATCGATTAGTTTAGCGGGCTTCAGACTTGGGAAATAAAACTGGACATCAGTATCGTGGGTAAGCAAATAGGCGCAACAGACGCAATCCTGGCAGGCACTCAATGTCGAATAAAATCTAAGACTTTACTTGATCTTATAGTATATTGCAGGGATATTAGAGAGGAAATATCTAATTAAAGAATCTAACATTTTTTATAATATCTTCTAACTTTAGATACTTAAGGATCTAGTTAATAATTAAGTATTTTCTTATTTAATTAGCTTAAAAAGCAAGAAACCTATAACTTTATAAATTCTAAATTAAGTATTAACTTAATAATTAAAACTATATATAAGGATAGGAGCTTAAAAAGTAGCTCCTATAGGGCTATGTAATAAAGTAACTAATTAGCTATACTATAAAATACTAGCTTGCCTCTTTAGTATTATTATAGCTTATATTATTACTTATAATCTTAAAGACAGTAAATCTTTAATAAACTATTATTTTTTATTTAATAAATAGCTATTCTAAAAGATTATATATTTAATTAAAAAAAAAAAGTAAACTTAAGTATATAATACTTAAATATAGCTTAAGCTACTAGTAATAATAATAAAGGAGTTTATTATATATAATATTCTTTCTATTAAGTATAGGCTTTTTAATATTTTAGAATTCTATCTTTTTCCTTACCTTTTATCCAAGGTATTTAGATCTAAATAATCCGATAGGTAAGATAAGGAAGATACTAATAATCCCGAGGGAGAAACCTTGTCTTACTATATTTAGCACTGAATGCCTTTAAATCGTTGTTTTTGCCGTGCCGTGATGATCAATGAGCTCTGAATAAGTATTTAAATAATGCCGTTGCTAAATCCTTATATATTTGCCATAATTAGTTAGCTGCGTTATCCAAGTCGAATGGTAATGTGGCGGTCATTTATGTCTTTATGAGTATTAATTCCACTTAGCTATTATGTCGGGGGCGCCTTTTAGCGGTTCAAACAAATAAAAATCCCCTTGCACTGCACGGTTATAGATCCGTGGGGTCCAAGAATAGCAAGTTGATTGATTGGGGTTGTCAGGTTGATCGAGGCATCAGTGTCAGATTTCAATGACCGAACCGCCACCAGCAACACTGAACATTCTCGGTTCGATGATTCAACGTGCGACGCGAGATCGGTCCCTGGTTTGCCACCAATGAGTGCTTACAAGCAAACGCTGAATGTCGAACATTCCAGCTTTGATCGGACAATATCGGCCTCTTACTGTCTCACGAAGACTACGTGAAGCTGATCCGAACATTCTAACTCAGACGCTCTTTCGATCGTGGTTTTTATTTGATCCCAGGACTTGCTGCCTGAGGGCTGATGACCTATCACAGAGGATTCACATTGCCGGCGACAATGACAATTCGTCCAACAGAACGATATGTAACGTCGAGCCTACTGAGAGCGTATAGCGCCACTGATGTGCCATGTCCTTACCGGTCAAATCGGGAAATACGACGAGCACGTCAGCGGTCAAATGAGCAAACTCCTGCTCGTGAACATAACTCTGAACAGCTACGGAGCGGTTCCAAACGTCGATCCTGGCCTTGCAACTATTAAGTGGAGGAGACAGTCAATAGGGGCCATACAAGTTGACGACGTGGCGATGATATCGTCACGATTGTTCATGAAGAGTTGATAAAGGCCATGAAGCTGCTTGAGTCCCCACCGCTTGTCCCAGGTCGTGTAATTGCTGCGCCATGATAATTCTGCCAGTTCGATCGTCATGACGTAATATGGATGAAAAAGTTGGGCTAGGAAAAGGAAGGAAGAATAGGTGCTTGCTTGCGACTAGTGAGAGAATGAATGAACTGTCTGTTAGGTAGATCAAGGTCATTTTTTGTTTATCACTTTTAGTGGAAGAGCTCTGTCGGACAGAAAATGTCAGTACTCTAGATTGCCCTGTCTCTTACCCCACACTCCCACTCCTTGTTCCCTCTACATTCCATGTGTCGCTTTGGCCTTACCCCAGAATTTCCGAATAGCCCACGGGTGGGGTTCCGAATCGGGCCACTTCGGGACCCTAAGCTTCGTGTCTGACTCCAATGGCATCCCTCGCGTCGTTTGGTAACCGACGAACTAATTTTAGTAGGAAATGAAAGAACGCTAGCATGATATAGGGCAGCTAATAAACTAAATGTAGGGTAACTAATGAACTCTAGTTTATCTATAAGGTATAATATAATCTTTATAAAAACTTATAAGTATATAAATTTTAACTATAGGATTATAATAAAGTGTTTTTTTATTATAAAAGTGCTTTTATTACTAGCTTTAACTATAAATATTAGATTTAATATATATTAGTTAGTAAAGGTAGCTTATATATAATACTTAATTAAGAGCTTACTTTAATTACTATATAGAAATATAGCGGTTATATATATATTAGCTTTTATTAATAAAAGAAAAGTAAGTTTACTTTAAAAATAAGTAAAAGGGGTTTAGTTACTATATAATTATATAAAAAAAGAGGCATTTTTTATTTTATTTTTATTTATATTATTATTACTATTACTATTAAACTATAAGTTAATATAATAGAATATTTTATTTATATAAATAACCTATACTTATTATATTATAGGTTATATAAGTATATAATTATATATTAAAGAATTTAAGCTTATCTTTATAGCTATCTATATAGGCTAGTAAAGAAAGATATTAATAAAGTCTAGTTATAGGCTAAAGTACTTAACTTTATTAATAATAATAAAAAGATCCTAGCCTTATTACTTATTTTAAATAATAGTCTATTACTTAAGGCATTTAGTAAGCCTAAAAGTAAAAGATATTAATATACTTTTATAAAAGATTATAGTACTATAAGTATAAACTGGAAATAAAGAAATAAATACCTTTAAAAAGTATATAATATTAAGCTAGACTTAAAAACTAGTTTATAAAAAGGTAGTATATAACAGTTAGGGTTTCTAAACAGGTAAACTAGTCTATATTAGGTTTATATTTACAGAATACATAGGGTATATAGACTGAGCGATAGGGTATCACATCTCTTAATAGTTAATAGTATATATTAGGCTTATTAAGGTAAAGAAGTCTTATTAATAGCTAGTAAGCTAAGTTCTATTTAATACTAAATAAATGTAGTCTTATATACTAGGGTACTGTTATTATAATTAGTAAGGTTATTATAGGATTAATGATAATTATAGCGGATTAGTACTAATTATGACAGATCAGTCCTGATTATAAGATCTTAGTGCTGATTGTCTTTAGCGGGGACTGTGCTGATTAGTGAAAAAATGTAGGGTATATGTGATAGGTACTAGGGTTATAATACGATCTCTCCCCTCTATTGGGCCTTGTCCTTGAGGCCTGGTTAATATATCTTTCTATTAGTTACCCCCTGGTGAGTTTAATCTTAGTCCTGTAATCCCTTTAAGATATCTAATTGTGTATTAAAGGCTAAGAAAACCTCTACTGATAACTAAAAATCTCTTTATATCCTTATTATAGTATTTAGGAATCCTATTATGCCTTATTCTAACTGTATTTATTAAGAGATAGAGGATTTATATATCTTTAATCCTATAAAATTAAATTATTATAATCTTTATATTAAGGCTGGTTTTTCCTATAATGGTTACAGTCTGTCTATAGTAGCTGGTATGTTTATCTGATATGAAGTTGTTTAGTGGGTTTTACTAATATAACGTTAGCTTAAAAGATTATTAATAAAAAGTATTATCTTAAGTGTAAGGAGGAGGCTGCTAAAGATAAACTGATTAAGCTTTAAGTAGAATTTACTTATATTTATAATAAGATAAATACTTAGTTTACTAAGATTACTTATCTAAGGCAATAATACTATTAAGTAGAAGTAAAGGGGTTAGATATAATCTAATATAGTCTTAATTTAATAGATAAGCTTAAGAAGGTAGAGTAGAATGAGTAGTCTGCTATAGAGAGTGCTATTATTAATAGCTCCTTTTAGGATTAGTCTGCTATTACTAAATAGTTAGAATAGGAGGCGTTAGGTTTTAGTGCTTTTATTAATTCTAGTAGAAGCTCCTTAGGAGTTATTAGGTATTAGTGAGGTATTTTATTAGTTTTTATATATTTTCGCTTTTTAGGTAGTTTTTCTATTTAACTAAATATTCTCTTTTACTGTTTTTTATCTGTATTTTCCTAATTACTTTTGCTTTATAGACCTCTAGTCTATTAATTTCTTTAAGTTTATTGCTAGTTTTAATATAGATTGTGTCAGCTACTGATTTAAGTAATACTATATAATAGACCTTATGGAGTCTAACCTTTATTAGTAGATCTAGTTTATAGTTATTCCTTAAGATCTTTCTAGTAATCTTATAAGGTCTGATATACTTAAAGTCAAGTTTGTAACTTAGTCTTTCTATAGTGATGTTTTTTATAGATAAGTATACTATATCTCCTTCCTTAAAGGTTAGTCTTTCTAACCTTTTAGCATTATAGTATTATTATATCTGTTTTCTAATAAATTTAAGTTTTACTTAAAGTTTATTATATATATTCTTAAGATCCTTACTCTTAATTATAGCTATAGGATTAATAATTTCAGTTTATCTTATATTATAGTATACGTTTAGGGTATAACTGAAGTTAGTGTTAGATAGTATAAGCTTTATACTTTTATTATAGGCAGTATTGTATACTAGTTAGGCGTATAGTAGCTTTTTAACTTAATCGTTTTATTTATAGTTAATGTAATACTATAGGTATTATTTTATTACCTAGTTTATCTGTTCTATCTGCCTATCTACTTAAGGTCTAAATACTATTATAAGTCTGTGATTAACTCTTATATAGGCTATTAACATATACTAAAACTTACTAGTAAATGTTATGCCTCTATTTATAAGAATTTCTTTTAGTAATCCTTATTCTTTTACTACCTTATTATAAAATATATAGGCTATAACTTCTGTATCTATTGCCTCTTTATAGGGTATATAGATTAAAAACTTTATAAGTCTTTTTACTATAACTATAATACTATTATAAAAGATTCTAGTTAAGGGTTCTTCTAATAATAGTAATTTAGTTATAAAGTCTATTATAATTAAACTCTATAGTGCTTCTATAACTTTAAGTAGTTATAGTTCTCTATAAGGTTTATGTTATTATACCTTTATTCTAGTATAGATATTGTATTATTTAATAACCTTTTCTACTAGATTTCTTATTACCTTATATCTATATTATAAAAGTCTTTTTAGTATCTTTATAACTCCTTAGTATCTATATACTAGATAGCTATAGAATTCTTATATAAATTCCTCTAGTTCCCCTGGGATTTCTTTAGTTATTGTTTATATCTATCTTAGTATTTATATTTACTAAGTAAATCTGTATTCTTCCCTTTTATTTAGTTCTAGTACTTATTCCTTTACTTTTATAGTATTAGTATTATAATCCAGTCTTTAACTAATTATATCTACTTTTCTATTCTTTAATCCTTTTCTATAAATAATTATAAAGTTAAATTTATATAGATATTCTATATAATATAATTATTATTAGTTAAGTTTATATATTATAGTAAAGTAAGAGATATTTTAGTAGTCTATATAAACCTTAATCTAATACTTACTTCCTATAAGGTAGTGTCTAAACTCCTTAAAATAGTTAATAATTACTAGGAATTCTTTATTATAGATTAGATAGTTAAGTTCTACTCTATATAGTTTATATGAATAGAAGGCAATAGGGTGTAATCTCCCTATATTATCTTATTATCTAATCTGTCCTTTTAAGGCAAAGTCTAATATATCTGTCTTAAGTTTAATTTCCTTCTTTAGATTAAATATAGCTAAGACTGGTTTACTAGTAATAGCCTCTTTAAGCTATGTGAAGGCTTTCTAAGTTTTATTATTTTATTTAAATAGTTTACCCTTTTTAGTAAGTTCTGTTAATAGGTTAGCGATTTTACTAAAGTCCTAGATAAACTGTTAGTAGTAGTTAGCTATTCTTAAGAAAGACTATATTTCCTTTATATTCTTAGGTTCCTTCTAATCTGCTATCGCTAAAATCTTCTTTAGTTCTATCCTAATCTTGCCTAGTATAATGATGTGTTAGCTTGGCGTCTTGTAATATCTTTAAAACCTTATAGACATGTTCTCTATGCTCTTCTTTATTATCCAAGAAGATCAAGATATTATCTAGGTAGTATACTATAAAGATATTAAGATACTATTAGAGTATACTATTAATTATCTACTGAAATATTATAGGTATATTAGTAAGACTAAAAGGCATTACTATATATTTAAATAGTCTAAATTTAGTCCTAAATGCCATTTTCTATTTATCTCCTTTCTTAATATAGATAAGGTTATACACTCCTTTAAGGTCTAGAGCTATAAAGATCTTTTTATTTTATAACTAATCCTTAAGTTCTATAATAAGCGGAAGTAGGGTTTAGTCTTTAATAGTATATATATTAACTAGTTAGTAGTTAATAACTAGTCTATCCTTTCTATTCTTCTTTAGTATAAAGAATATTAATAATATTAATAATAAGCTAGATTCCTTAATATAGCCCTTACTAAGTATCTTATTAATATATTCTTTTTAAACTTATAGCTCCTTTTAGTTAAGTAGGTATAGCTTCTAAAATAGTAAGTTTTTATCTATAAGGTTAATTTTATAGTCCTATTTACTATATTTAAGGACTCCTATCCCTAGTTTTTTACTAAATAGTTTATTATATATCTAGTATTTTTCTGGTATATTTTTTAGTTAGTCCTGGCTATTTATTAGTTTATTATCCTTTCTTAAATCTTATTATTAGAGAATGCTAAGGATTTCTGTTTTTTATTATTAGCCTATTTTATACTTATATTATATTCCTTTTAGAGGTAGTGATTTCTATATATTATACATTCTACTGCCTTTTTCTTTAGTTAAGGTTTAAGATCTCTTATTATTTATTATAATCGTTTTTTCATTACTATTAGGGTTATTAGAAAATATAACCTAGCCCTTCCTTTAGTTAATAAGTAGATTTTATTGTCTAAGCTATAGTATACCTAAGAGGATGTCTATATCCTTTCCTAAAGGTATAATATTAAAATCTACTTCTTGATTCTTTCTTTTAATAAAGACTTTAAGGTGATTAATCTTTTAATTTATAATACTGTTATTATAATTAAAGAGCTATTCTTTTATATTAACTAATAGGTAAGGTAATAATTTCTATTTCTATAGTAGCTATAGCTCTATAACTATTTTTAGGTTAATGAAGTTCTTACTTACTTTATAGTTAATTTAAGTATCTAGCTATCTCTCTTTAATTTAAACTTATAGTACTAGGCAATTTATTAAGTCTGCTATATATAGTACTCCTAATATATTTATTAGTCTAAGTTATTCTTGTCTATTATCTTGGCTTTCTTATAGCTTAGTCTTTATAGGAAGTGTATTGCTTTTCCTAAGCGGTTAAGGTAGTATAGTTTATAATCCTTATTATTATATTCGGTTCCTATATAGTATTCGTTATTATTAGACTTATTATCCTGTAGTTATTACTATAGTTAATATATAATTCTCCCTAATATATTCTTATACGTTTGTTTATAGTTACTATTATTATACCCTTCTCTATTAGGGCAATTGTTATTAAATTTGTTATTAAATATTAGTTATTAGAAGTGTTCTTCTAGTTTAGTGTCTAGTTTTATAATTCCTTATCTAGAATGTTTATTATTTAAGTATAGACTATCTGCTTCCTATTGTCCTTATAGCTCTTTTATATCCTTAGAGCTAGTATTATTAACTGATGGTTTTTTCTTTATATATATGTATTTGCCTTAAGTTATCTTATTAAACTCTTTTTCTGCTTCCTTAACTGTATATTATAGTTGTTAGATTCTGTTAAGTAGATCCTTGGTTTTCTGGATCTATTAGTAGTGAGGTATGCTAAATTGTAATTCTGCTACTTTAAGGTTCTTATACTAGAGGTATACTAGGTAGCCTTCTGTTTCTTCTTTTATATATAGCTTATTATTTAGTATACCTTATATTATTACTAGAAAGTAGTTACTTTCTAATTTTTCTTACTTATATTATTTATACTAATAATATCTATAAGATATCTATAATATTTTGCCATAGTCTAGATATATTAGTATTATTTATATATTATCTTTAGTATTAATATCTGGCTCCTTATATAAAGGGTTAAGTATATTATTAATATAGTAGGCCCTGATATAGATTATACTTATCCTATCTGTATCTATATGCTCTTATGCTCCTTAAATACAGAGATCTTCTTATATTTAGAAGATCCTTATTCTAAGTTTATTATATTTTAGTTAGTACTCCTTAATCTATTTCTATATGATTTATTTATCTTTTTTACAGAGGTGCTAGGCAGTGACTCTTACTGCCTTGCCTCTATGTCCTATAGATCGGGATTGTTAGTGTCCTCTTTATTAAAGGCTATTTCTAGCTTTAACCTCCTTTTTCTAGGCTTCTTCTCTATCCTAAAGTATTATTCTAATTAGGATATTATTAATGATTTATAAGACTTATCCTTACTTATCTGTATTAGGGTTAACTAGACTCCCTTATCTTATTATTCTTAAGGTTTATAGGTTTTTAAATTTTAAGTTATTTTTCTAATCCTGCTACTGTTTCCTTTATTAGGTATTTACTTATTTTTATAACTTAGGATTGTTTTAGATCTTTTATTTTCTAGTTTCCTTATAACTAGCTATCCTCTTATGGTATTTTTCTTTATTTACTATTTTTTATTTATGGTATTCTTGCTGGATTTAGTTCTGTTTTTTGCAGGTCTGTTTGTCTAGTTTATCTACGTAGGCTTCTTTATATATAGGAAATTCATTTTATAGTTCCTGGATAGAGCTCTCTAGATAAGGGTTCTATTCCTTAATAATTAGTTCTATCTTTAAGGATATCAATAAGGCCATATTATATAGTTTCTATATTATTCCTAGTATCTAGGTTTATATAGTTATTTAAGGTCTTATCTATTAAGTTAGTCCTAGAGTTTACTTACCTTGATTTAGGTCTTATGGTTTGTGTAGTTCTAGGCATTATTATGCTATATATCCTATTTAATTATAATTATAGTACTTATATTTAGATATATTTTATAGTTTATAGTTATTTTTTCTAGATTATATAGCTCCTAAGGATATAGGTCCTGCTTATATTTTATATAAGGTGTTACTTTATTAGTTTCCTTATTATTATCTTTAGTTTTAAGAGTTATCTTAGTTATTATTTTATTATTAGTTTAGGTAATATAGGTTAAAGTTATTGCCCTGTTTATAATTTGCTTTCTTTCTTTTATATTTATACTATTATTTGTTAATCTTAATTACTATAGTAATATATATAGTTAGGTTATTAGGCCTATTAGCTAGGTATAGTTTATCTTTAACTTCTTCTTTTAAGCTTTAATAGTAGATCTTTATAAGAGATTTATTATCCTATTAGGTCTTAGCGGCTAGCTGTTAAAACTTAATTAAGTATGCTATATATAATTTATATTACTTAAGTATAAGCAATTTAGCTACTGCCTATTATTCTTTATTAATTACTTTAAAGTCATCTTTAAGTGCTTATTTAAAGTTATCCTAATCTGTAAAGATATTTTAGGTATCTTAATCCTAGAGGTTTTCTTTATTCTTAAAGTAATCTTTTATAATTAGTTTAAACTAATCTTTAATATTTCCTTAGATTAATAGTATAGTAAATAGTAATTTCTTTATAGCAGTATCTAGCTTATTTAGGAATAAGTAAAAGTATCCCTTTATTTAGGTTAGGAATAGGATTATATTAGTTACCTATCCTTTAAAAGGTTCTAGCTTAGGTAGTTTAAGTACTTCCCTAAAGTTATATCTTTAAGATTCATTATTACTATTATTAGTAAGTATAATATTCTGCTATTTATTAACCTATGCTTATAGGGTACAGATAGTATTATAAAGTTACTAGATCTTAGCTATTACTTCTATATTATTAGGGGGTACTTTAGTATAAGGAGGTGCCAGTCTTATATTAGCGTTACTAGATATCTTAATAATATAATATTACTTAGTTATTTAATATAGTATATTCTAAATAAGAGCTATTAATATATAACGGTTAAGGTTTCTAAATAGGTAAACTAGTCTATATTAAGTTTATATTTATAGAATATATAAGGTATATAGACTAAGTAATAAGGTATTATATCTCTTAATAGTTAATATTATATATTAGGCTTATTAAGGTAAAGAAGTCTTATTAATAGCTAGTAAGCTAAGTTCTATCTAATACTAAATAAACGTAGTCTTATATATTAAGGTACTATTATTATAATTAGTAAGGTTATTATAGGATTAGTAATGATTATAGTAGATTAGTACTGATCGCGATAGATCAGTCCTGATCATAAGATCTTAGCGCTGATTATCTTTAGCGGGGACTGTGCTGATTAGTGAAAAAATGTGGGGTATATGTGATGGGTACTGGGGTCGTAATATAGTACTATTAAAGTAAATATAAGCTTAATATATTAAAGAGATAATATATTTTATTAATAGCTTTTTATTAAGGGCCTATATAGTAAATACTTTAAGGTAATAAAAGGTCTTAATTTAAAAAGTCTAGATATTAAGTAAGTAAGGGAAGATATAGCTATTTAATAGGCTATTAAAGTCTTTTAAATATAGTTTAAAGAAGCCTAAAAGAAGGAAATAGAGACTATTAAAGATATAAGTAACCTAGCTATATTAAACTTATAGCTTTATTAACTAGAATTAACTATTTATTTAAAAGACTTTAGTAATAAGAAATAGTATTTAAAGGGCCTTATATTATTAAAGTATACTATAAAGCTAGATAACCTTATAGCTAAGGATAATATTAAGCGTTAATATATATATAGCTATTAAATACTTTATTTAAAAAGCTATTACTATAACTAGGCTAAGTATAGTCTTATAAAATATACTATTTAAAGTTAATTATAAAGAATTATATAAAGAATATAATATACCCTTTTACTTTTAGTTTAAGTAATAGACTTAAAAAAAGCATATTACTATCTATCTTTAATTCTTTACTTATATAATTTAGGCTATTTCTTATAAGGATATCTTAAACTAGCTACTATTTAAGCTAACTAAAACCTAGAATATTACTTTTAATATATAGATTATATAGCAGAACTTATTAATATTAATAATAAAGTTAAGCCTATGCTAATATTATTATAAATTACTAAGTTATATTAATAGCTTAAGGATACTGCCTTTATATTTTATATCTCTATTTTTAATTACTTTACTAAAGTTACTAAGTATAATAGTATCTTTATTAGTTTCTTAACTACTTTAAGTATTTAAGATAATAAAATATAAGAGACTTTTACTAATTTTATCTCTAAACTATCTGCTATTATAGCAATTTCCTAAGTATTTTTTATTAAATATATAGTTAATAAGAAGGCTTTATATATTTAGTAAAAAGTAAATTAAAGGTAGGCTAGGTAAGAGGCTAAAGATAAGAGCCTAGGTTACTTTAAAATTATATTTAAGATAATATACCAGTTTCTAGTTAATGGCGCTAAAGGTTAGGATACTATATTAATATAATTTATTATTTAGCTTTATAATTATAGTATAGTAGCTAGTAGTTAGCAGGCTATGCTAGGTTTAGTTAGCTAGGATAAGAAAAAGGTAATATATAAAGGCATTTAGGTTAGTATTTTTAATATCTAGTCTATATTATAGACTGCTTTATAATAAGCTAAGGCGCTACTATATAGGTATTTACTTTTATACAATAAGTATAAAGATTAGTTACTTATTAAACTTAAATTACTATAGATCCTATAAGATAAGCTTATTAATAATATAGTAAATGCTAGTATAAGCTATTTACTTATAAATAATCTTTTTTAGTGTTACGACCCCAGCGGTTACGTCACGTGTACCCCACAAATTTCACTTCTCACCTGACCAATCATAGCATGATGTATGTAAGGACGACTAACACCCGGACGCTGTCGTCCCATGGAACGCCGCGTCCCAGGAACGACTGCGTCCCCAGACATCATCGTCCCTCGCGGAACGACAGCAGTATATAGAACGCACTCATTTACACTTTCGTAGATTCAAGCTTACCAGCTATCAATAAAACTTCTTTACATTGATCAAGCCTAACCCGCATTGAATCTACTATTAAGAGACATGACACTTCAACAACGCTCAGCACCACGCCCTACGTCATCTGCTAACAATAAACCTAGCACGGCTTAGTTTATCCACAGTTAGGAACTAACCCGTTACATGTTAATAGCTCTTGTTTAGACCGTACCGCGTAACGCTAAGCAATACAAACGCAATAGCACCTACCACTCCAGTCTAACCTTCTAACTCGGGACATACACAGCACCATCCGCAGCAGGAAACTCCCCCTAGCCAGGCGGCAGTTCCTATAGACACCGACGAGGAAGACAAAGGGGACATCACCCCGGCTCATCCAAACACTCATAAAGAAGAAGTCAGGAAACTTAAAAGCAGACTCAAACACCTGAGCCAGCAGCATAATAAACTGCTAAGTAACGCTAAAAACAACGCCAGAGTCTCCCAGAACAGAATCGAAGACTTAGAGAAAAAGGTGGCTAACCTCACGAACCTTACAGGAGCCTTAGGAGCAGAAGCCGAGAAAAGCCAGAAGCTCTACAGAGAGCATATCAAGTACACTGCAGCCCTTATAGCCACTAGCAAGGACCCAGGAGAAATCCTTTGACCCTGTCAGCCTAAACCATTTAACGGTGACGCAGACAAACTTCAAGGATTCCTTACCAGCCTTCAAAGCTATCAGATATACTATCCTATTCAGTTCACTACCGAAGAACTCAGGGTCAGACACAGAATAGGTTTCCTTAAAGATAAAGCACTACGACTTATAGAACCTATCATCCGCGACTATATCAATAACCCTAAGGAAGAACGACAAGCAATAACAAAGTACATCTACAAAAAATATAAAAACTTCAAAAAAGAGCTTAAGAACGCTTTTGGCATTATAGACGAAAAACGAACTGTAGAAATGAAGATCTAATAACTTAAACAGAAAGGGTCTGCAGCAGACTACCTAGCTAAGTACCGCTACCAGGCAGCCAAACTTAACTGGGGCGAAGAAGCGCACATGGCATAAGTCTACTTAGGACTAAAATCTGAAGTCAAAGACACTATAGTAAACGTTTGACCTAAACCTGCAAACCTTAATAAGTTAGCCTAAATTGCAGTCGAAATCGATAACTAGCAGTATGAACGACGCAGAGAAAAGCAAGCCGAGAAGCAAGGAGGATCATACAACCCTCGATAGAACACTAACAAGCAACAGAATGCCAACCAGGGAAGAAGAAGATAAGTTGACACCTAATACAGAACTGAACCTGGACCAATGACGATCGGGACAACTAAGAAAGACAAGTCTAAAATCACTTGCTAGAACTGCGGCAAGAAGGGACACTACAACCAAGAATGTAAGAACCCCGTCAAAACTAATCAGAAATACAGGCCAGTACCCGAAGGAAAGAAACAAGTTAACACTACTTAAAAAGAAGAACCTTAGATAGCCGTCAGATCCATTAACATGGCCAGATCAGGATACGACAGATCAGGACCAGGACACTTCAACATAACCAATCCATTCCTTAGCAAAGAACAAACACTCAATAAGTACTATCCGGACATTCCTAAAGAACAACAACCAGTTCTAAGACATACTGCACTAACAATAGAAATCCCGTACCGAAGCAGTCCGGAAGAATAAAGAAAGAGAATAAACGAAAACAAGAAAAAACTATACTATAAGAAAAAGGAAGACGAGAAGAACAATTCTAAATGGAAACCAGTACCAGAAGCGGAAATACTATCAGTTAATAAAGGACACACCATTCGTATAGTTAAGAAGGGAAAGGAAGTTAACCCTAACCCAGATAACGAACCACGTACTAAGATATACGATAAAAACATGAAATAAGCATTAGAACAATCCCTCGAAGGAATGCAGAACGAAACCACTTCCCACATATCAGTAGATAACATTCTAACCCGAGTCACCTCAAAACGACTAAACTGACATTACAGTAACCCAAACTACATATCAGCGTTAAGAACCATCCAAGACCTCAAAGCTAAAAAGATTTAAAGACAAGTAGACCATACAATCTGGAATACACCAATCACACCTCACTATAGCATAGATGGTAACCGTGTATGGCACAGCAAGGCACTCAAGTACGCAGAACGTGCTAGAGAAAGAGCCATCACAGAACAAGACGACAACATCTACATTCGGTTATATACTAAGGAAGAGGTAGAGGATCCCACTACTCCAGAAGAACAAATTCAAATCAAAAAGGATCTACAAAGATACCCGCATCACCTAAATCATTAGCAGATATCGTAGATATCCTGTACTTAATATTACTGTACACGACACCTACAGGAAAAGGAAGCGAATAACTGCTTTCTAGTACAGACTAGGGAATACAAAGAACAAAAACCCTATCTGATCATCGACACCTTAGGGTACTTCATTAATAGAAGATACCGAGGAACTCAAGTAGTTAAGCTCAGGGCCGACACCGAGGCACGAGAACGAGCCTTAAACTATATCTAAAACTCTCACTACATTGCCGAATAGAGGCTGAAGGTTTATAACAAAAAAGACATAGAGGAAGAAACTCTAGATAGAGAAATCCATAAAGCTATCACTAAAACAGATAGGCTAGAAAAAGAACAAGACACCGTCCTCACACCAGAAACCGGCCAAGCTGCTAAAGAAGACTTAGATAAACGCATCGCACAAATAGAAGCTAAGTACCAGATAGAACTAGCTAACTAATACGAATGCCCCGATAACATTAACTGCGTGGATAGCGAATGTAACTACGATCACGCATAGGGAAAAGGGACACGCCGTCTGTAACAGAGCGTTAGACAAGCGATAGAGCGACGGAAAACGAACTCCCGACAAAAGCTCTAAGAACGGCTATAAAACAAAACAGCTAACGAACCTGCCTATAACTGAAAGTTAGAATTAAGAATAAGTGGCTAAACGCACTTGTCGATAGCGGAGCTGATATAAATCACATTTCCCCTGGTACAGTAAATGATTTGAAGCTACTATAGAGACATAAGAAGACGCCCTATACTGTACAAGACGGAGAAGGAAACACCTATAACTATAACAACGGACGAATAACCAGAGAGATTGATCACCTTAAAGTATTTGTTAATAGAAAAAATCAAGGCATTGACTTCGACATTATCCCTGTATATAGACACGACTTAATACTAGGATATCCATGGCTAGAACGCTATAACCCACAATTTAACTAGAGAACTGGCTAGGTGAACTGCGAAGATCACCCTTCAGATGATAAGTATGATTCAGATAACGATAAAACGAGATCTTAAACTTCGACTGAAGAGAGCAGTGAAGTCAGGCGCAATAAAGTATCGCCCATTCTAAAAGGAACCCGACACAAGTACCACAAAGGCAGAACAAAACGCATCAGATAAACGATAGTAACTCTTAAAGGACAGTTTAGATAACTAGACCACGATCTCTAAGAGATAAAACAGATTGCCAAGAAGGAATCTAACGAACGACTTAAGAACGTACCTGTGCAGTATCGTATCTATAAGAAACTGTTTTAAGAGGAACTCGACACTAAGCTACCTTAACACACGAATTATAACATTAAAATCGTATTGAAAGATGGAAAGAACCCGAAATTCTTCCCCATTTATAACCTATCTCGAGATAAGCTCGATACGCTCTGAGAATAGTTAAATGACATGCTACGGAAAGGATACATTAGACCATTAAAATCCTCAGCAGGATACCCGGTCATATTCGTACTAAAACCTAACTCAGATAAGTTAAGACTTATAGTGGATTACCGACAACTCAATAAGATCACCGACAAAGACAGAACACCATTACCGCTCATCACCGAACTAAAGGACCGCTTATTTGGCAAAAAATGGTTTACTGCCCTAGATCTTAAATCCGCGTACAACCTTATTCGAATCAAAGAAGGCGACAAGTGGAAAACAGCCTTTAGAATAAAATACAGACTATTCGAATACTTAGTAATGCCTTTCGGCTTAACTAACGTACCTGCAGTATTCTAACGCATAATCATAAACGTACTTCGAGAGTACCTTAATATCTTTGTAGTTTACTACCTGGATGACATCCTCATTTTCTCTGACACAGAAAAAGAATACACAGAACACATCTATAAGGTTTTAAAAGCACTACAAAACGCCAACATGCTCGTCGAACTAACGAAAAGTCATTTCCATCAGTCTTAAGTGACATACTTAGGACATAAAATCTCACATAACGAAATACGAATAGACAGACGCAAGGTTGCAGCAGTCACAGAATAGAAGACACCTACCTCGGTTAAGGAAACGCAATCCTTCCTAGGATTTGCCAACTACTACCGACGATTCATCAAAGACTTCAGCAAAATCGCTATACCACTCACAGAAATTACCAAGAAAGATCGAACCTTTCAATAGAATAACAAGGCTTAAGAAGCTTTCAAACAGCTTAAAGCAGCCATCACTAGCGAACCAGTTCTAGTCATATTCAACCCAGAGCGGCAAGTTAAACTCGAAACCGATGCTTCTGACTTTACCTTAGGAGGACAAATAGGACAACAACACGATAACAGTATACTACACCCCATCGCTTTCTATTCGCATAAGATACACAGAGCAGAACTCAACTATCCTATCTATAACAAGGAATTCCTAGCAATCGTAAATTACTTTAAGGAGTTTAGACACTATCTCAGAGGAAGCAAACACCCAGTAAAAGTGTTCACCGATCATAAAAACATAGCTCATTTCGCAATAACCTAAGAGCTTAATAGATAACAATTACACTACGCTAAATACCTATGCGAATTCGACTTCATAATAGCACATTATAAAGGCACTGATAATAGACGCGCTAACGCCATTAGCCGACGATCCGACTTAGACACAGGAACTATCAAAACGAAAGAACAACTTCTAGAACTCAACACAAAAGGAGAATACCAGTTCACACAACCTATCAAGACCATCGCCAGAACCTACAAAGGAATAACTAAAGAAGAGAAAGAACGCTATATCGGATTCAAAAAATACATTTCTATACAATAGTTAGAAAAACATTACTAAGAAATGCATGAAAATCCCGAAGAAGCCAGCGTAAGCCACCTCTCTTATTATTTCAGACTAAGACAAGACAAGCGAATCAGACAAATCATAGACAAATGTCCCATCTGTAAACAAAAACCCGAAGGATGGAGGTATCTAATATAACTCCTTACAGATTAAGCAGAGTAAAAAAGAGTAGAAGAAGAATTTATCTATAAAATCCACTCGCACCCACTACATGGACATCAGGGAGTCACGAAGACAATGAAACAACTCTGGGAGTTAGGTTACTAACACTTTAAGAAGAAACAAGTCGAAAAAGTCATTAAATAATGTGACTTGTATGCAAAAATAAAGGCACAATAACACAAACCTTACAGACAACTCCAGCCACTACCAGTAGCACAACGACCTTGGGACTCAATCACAATGGACTTTATCACGAAGTTACCCTTATCAGAAGAACCCTTAACCGGAATCTTCTATGACAGCATCATGGTTATAGTCGACTGACTTATGAAATTCTTATATTACCTACCGTATAGAGAATCCACAGACGCAGAAGAACTTTCCTATATTTTCTACCGACATATTATTAGTATATACGGCCTACCTACAGAAATTCTTTCTAATAGAGGGCCTACTTTTACATTAAACTTTTAGTAATCGCTTATAGCACGACTTAGACTTAATCACCGACTTATAACCGCATTCCGACTACAAGTCGACAGACAAACTAAACGAATAAATCAAGTACTCGAACAATACCTACGGTGTTATATCAACTACGAACAGAACGATTGGGTTAAGAAACTTCCAGTAGCCCAACTCACCTATAACACCGCCTATAATGAAAGCACGAAGCTCACACCAGCTTACGCTAATTTCGGTTTTACACTAAATACATATTATAATACATAACAAGAAAAAACAATCAACCCAGCAGCCATCATCAAAAGCGAAGACCTAATAGACTTACACAAGTACTTACAAATAGAACTCGAATTTATTAGAAAACGAATAAAAAATTACTATGATCTAAAACAGTTAAAGGGACTAACCTTTTCGGAGGGAGATATGGTCTACCTAGCCATAAAAAACATCAAAACAGACCGACTAAGCCACAAATTAGACTATAAATTTATCGGACCTTATAAGGTATTATAAAAAATTTCAGAAAATAACTATAAATTGGACCTACCACCGAAAGTTAGGCTCTATCCAATCTTTCACGTTTCATTACTCGAATCAGCAGCAGACACAATACAAGTCAAAACAGACAATAAACCACGAGAAATCTCAGGACCAGAAGTCTACGAAGCAGAAGCTATCCGAGACACACGCAAAATTAACGGCAAAAGAGAATACTTAGTAAAATGGAAAGACTACCTAGAAAACGAAAACACATAGGAACCACCAAAACACCTTGTCAATGCCTAGCGGCTCCTAAAGAACTTTCACTAAACTCGAATAAAGGCAACGCGTTCAGAAAATCGTCCCCCAGGCCCAGGGACGACCAGTTAACATCGTTAGGAACATAGTCTACTTGAAGATCGCGCACCACAGCATCTTCATAAGCGTCCAGCATAGACAAAATACCATCCTCCTTCTTAACTTCTTAAAGACTACAGCGTGTGGCCTCCGAACGTTTCTCCTTCACTCTAGCCCGAATCTTCCAAATGCGAGACAAACGCCCGGCAGCAGCAGCCAGACGAGTTTACAAGGCTGCCATCTCCTCATAAAGCTTAAGAAGATCGTCACTAGCTTTATCCTCATCTACCTCAAGTTTCTTCTCCTGTTTTATAAGGGAAGACACTAAGAAAATTAGCAAGAATAAAAGAAAGTAAAAAGAAATACCTACAAGAAGACGCTACTCGCGTCCCGTCATAAGGTTTTCGCTTACATACACATTCACTACACCAGCTAGAATCAGGAGATATCAGACACTTCTCCCCAGTTCCGGCTCAAAAACAGCGAGTACACAGCATATCAGCTTATTCGCCAAATAACGTAACAGACTCGGCGAGTTTCGCCACGTTACGCTCCTTTTTAAGTCTTTCTAACTCGCAATCCGCGTAAGTTTTGCAAGAATACTATTTAGAAACACGGTTAGACATCGCGCGACATAGTGATAGAAGGTTTAAGTTAGAACGCACTAGGTGAAATTCGGTATAGACAGGGTATACAGGTCTTAAGGACAAGACCCAACGGAGGGGAGAGATCGTGTTACGACCCTAGCGGTTACGTCACGTATACCCCACAAATTTCACTTCTCACCTGACCAATCATAGCATGATATATGTAAGGACGACCAATACCCAGACGCTATCGTCCTATAGAATGCCGCGTCCCAGGAATGACTGCGTCCCCAGACATTATCGTCCCTCGCGGAACGACAGCAGTATATAGAACGCACTCATTTGCACTTTCGTAGATTCAAGCTCACCAGCTATTAATAAAACTTCTTTATATTGATTAAGCCTAACCCGCATTGAATCTACCATTAAGAGACGTGACACTTCGATAACGCTCAGCACCACGCCCTATGTCATCTGCCAACAATAAACCTAGCACGGCTTAGTTTATCCACAGTTGGGAACCAACCCGTCACATTTAGCTAGTATTAAAAAGCAATAGCTAGGTATTTTATAAAGTATAGACTAATATAGTTTTATAAAGAGTATAGTTTAAAGAAAAGTCTAGAAATAAGTCTAAGATTTTAAAAAAGAAAGCCTAGTATTATAATAAGTACTTAGAAGAATTTCTTAAATATTTACTATTTATAATATATCTAAGTAATAGGCAAGCTGCCTAGTTATTAAAACTACTTACCTTATAGTACAGAAATACTACTAATAGCAGGATTTAAAATATTCTCTATAAGTATAAAGTTATTATACTTATAGCTAGATACTATGAATGATTTTTAAAAACTAAGTAACTTAAAATTATATACTGTTTCTTACTATATAAAGTTAGTACTTTAGTTATTTATTATTTATAGCTTATACTGCTATTCTAGAAAGATATATAGGCAAATACTTAAGATAAGACTAAGTTATTTTTTAACTTCTAGGCTTTAAAAGAAACTCTTAATAACTTAAATAATAATAATAGGAAAGATAGATATAAGACTAGTAGTAATAGAAGTAATAATAAGGAAAATATATATAAGTATTATTAAAAAGATATAAAAGCCAAGCTATAACATCTAGGCCCTAGCCTATATTAGATGTTTATATAAATAATCTATATTTTATATTAAATAAGCCTTAAAAGTTATTAAAGTAAAGTTACTATTAGTAGCTAGAAATATCTTTTTATTATAATTATATAATACTATTTCTATAATAATACTATTACTTATACCTCTTTTATTAAAGAAGTTAATAAGGGTTATAGTAGCGATAGTAATAGTAATGTAAAATAAGATAGTATCTAAGATATATAGGCTTATTGTAGCTCTTTAACTATAGGGTTAGTATATAGCAGGCTTATTATAAAAAGGTATTTTAAGATAAATAAATAATATATTAACTTTTAGTTTATTAGTAAAGAGTAGTATTAATTATTTAATTTCCTATTTACTATTAATAGATTTAAAGAGCTTCTTACCTTAAGGTATAAATAGAAGATGCTATTATTATATTATAAAGTAATAAAAGACTTATAATTAAGGTACTAAAAGACCTTTAAGTAAGTTAATATTAACTAAGAGCTTAGTTACTTATATAAAGATTATATTTAGTTTTATAGTAAATAGCAGGAAGTAATAAGTATAATTATAATAAATAAGAGTCCTGTAATTATAATTATAAGGATAGGTACTAGGAAAAGTCTTTACTTTATATTACCTATAGCTAGCTATCCTAGTAGGCTTACTATAGTAATTATCTTACTTATATCTCTTTAAGGTAATTTAAAAAATTAATACTAAAGGCTTAGGATATCTTATATTAAATAGAAAATTAATAAGATACCTAGAGATATATTAATTATATTTTTAATACTATAGTTAGCTATAATAAAGCGCTTTTTAGACTTTCTAGAGTTATAACAGGTTATAGCTAAAGTAGACCGGATTATTATTAATAAATGCTATATAATTATAAAAAGAAGCCTATCTTTTTAGCCTAAGCTATATAAGCTAGGTAGCTTTATATTATTTAGGGTTTAAATAATCTATTTTATTATAATACTACTGCTAGTAGATAAACTAGCTTTTTTTAATTTAATTAATATATAATATAAAGATCTTATTATAATTTAAGTAAAGATAATATATGGTAATATAGCTTATAATATTAAATTAGTCCTTGCCTTAACTATTAAGGAAGCAGTTACTACTATTATTAAGTAAGTAAAGATAATAATTAATTAGAAGCTAGAAAGGTATCTATAGCTAGTTAAGATTATTATTTACTATTAGTAAGTAAAGGCTATAGAATATCTAGCTATAAAGCTAGGTTATAATACTTACTATTAAGAGATTAATATATAAAATAAGAAGGCAGAAAAGCTTAAGTTTTAGATAAGTAATATAAAGCATAAGTAATATAGAGATAGAAGAGTAATTATAGTAATAAATATACTTAATCTTAGTATTAATATACCTAATATTTAAGTAGTAGTATATATAAAGATACTATATAGGATAGCTAACTATATATAGTAAAGTAAACGTATAGGCCAAGATAGACAATATAGTAAGGCTATTATTATCTAGCTAGATATATAAAGTAGTTCTAGGAAGTAATAGCTACTAGTATCTAAGTATACTGCTATAGATAATTATATTAGTAATAATATATACTAGCATGACCTTTATTCCTAGGCGTTTTAGGGGTAGGGTTAGGCTTAGGTTATGGCGCTAGAATAGGATTAAAAGGTAGGCTAATAGAGCTAAAATATATAGCTCTAGATATTTATATAAAATAAGTAAGTAAAACTAGAAGTTTTTAACCTTAAGGTATAAACTAAAAGGTAATATTATGTAAAAAAGGTAGCCTATAATTTTTAACCTTAGGGTATAAATTAATATCTATTAAGTTAAGTATCTAAGTAAATGTATTATATTATTAATATAATAATACCTTTATATCCTAGGGTATAAAAACTAAAGTTACTAATCTGCAATTAAAGTAACTTATATAATCTTTTTTATTATATACTATAATATCTTAGGATATATTATATAATATAACTATAAGACTGCAGTAAAACGCTTCCTTTTAAGGGATATAGTAGGCTTTACTTCTCTATAGGTTATAATATAATAAAAATAAGCTATATATATTATAGTATTACTATTAGTAATTATTTATATTATCGCTAAAGTCAGCGTCTTTTATAAAGAGATAATTAAAATAGTAAGAGTTAGTGCTATTTATATATATTCTTATTAAATAGGTAGAGGAAGCAGACTTATTTATAAATTTTTAAATAGCAAAGAGGTACCCTTATTAAAGCCAGTCTAGGGTTAGCCTATCTTATATACTATTAGTAATATTACATTTTATATATTTATTATATATATAAGATAAAGAGAAATATTAAATAAATATATATAACTAATTTTTATAGTAAAAGATTTATATCTAATTAAAGTAAAGTATATAGAAAAGCAATAGTATTTAAGGGATAAATTAATATAAAATATTTAATTATATCTTTCTAAAAATAGTAAACCTAATTACTAAATTAAGTAAAAGATAAATACCTTATTAGTATAGACCTTAACACGTTATAAATAATAGATAATAAAAGTAGCTTAACTAAGATTATATATTTATTTCTAGCTATTTTAAGTAAAATCTAGTTTTTATTTTGTTTTTAAGTTTATAATATAACCTAAAAGACCTTTTAATCCTAGCTAACCTAGCTTTAGCTTTTAATTATTAATAGCTTATATATCTACCTTTTTATATCTATTTATATTTATTACTAAAATAAAGCCCTGCTTTCCTTTATATCCTATTTTATAAGATCTAATAGTTTATTTTAATAAGATACTAAGTTTTAAGTTAAGTAAGATCTAATTTTAGGCCATTTCTAGATAGTAAAGCAATTACTAAAAAACTCTATTAAGCATTTAACTATAATAGATATATCTGTAATAGTCTAATATATTACTATATCGCTACTATTAGGTAATCTACCTTTATAGAGTATAAGTATAATTTCCTTTATATTAATAAATAAATAGAGGTCCTTTAAACGCTTCTAGGTTTATCTTATTATAATATCTTTATTAAGTTAAATATAGTTAAGATCTATATTTCCCTCTCTATTACTAATACTATTATAAAAATAGAACAGGTTATTAAAAAAATCGTTTTTTAAGTTAAAGCTATTATATAAATCTATCTTAATAATAAGACATTAAATTAATAATATAATAGATAGTATTATATTAAAACTATAAGTATTATACTAAAACTTATATAGCTAATATAGTCTTATTAAGAACTTATTCTTACTATAATATATTTTATAAGCCTCCTTTACTATTTACTTCCCTTTCTTATTATTACCTATAAATAGTTACTAAAGTAATAGAACTCTATTAATAATTATAGGATTTATCTTATAGCTATTATTACTTTCTTTAATAATAACCTACTAAAGCTAAATAAAATATTAACTAAATATAAACTTATATTATACTAGTAATAGCTATAAAAATTCCTCTACAGTCTGGCCCTAAAGTATCTAGCAGATTACTATAAATTCCTCTATAAAGAACACTATATTATTATTATTACTAAGCCTACTTATTATAAATAATACTATAAATATTAATGTAAGGTATTTAAAGTTACTTAAGTTAAAACCTAAGGTTAAAAGATACTTATAAAAGAAAGAAGGAAAAGGGAAGGAAAACCTTTTAGTTATATTAATATATAGTTAGCTTACTAATAATACTTAATTTATATAAAATAGCATACTTATATCTTAGCCTAGTTTAGTAAGATTATAAAATAACTACCTCTAGTTTAATTACAGTACCTATATCTAATAATAATCCCTATAAAGCATTTAACTAGGATTATTATCTCTTCCTTATCTTTACCCCTGATTTTAATATATACCTTAAGTAGCTTTTACTATACTTAGGATATATATATACTAGTATTATTATTATTTAAGAATATAAATCTATTAAAACTCTAGATTATATATAATATAGCTATATAATAAGAATTTAGCCTAAATTAAAATAGATTTATTACTATATATTATTATCCTATATATTACTATAACTTAAATTAGATAGTATTACTATAATTAATAGTTATTAAGGCTAAAAAGTTAAAAAAAAGGGAAAAAGATAATAATAAAAATAAAGAAAGTCTTAGAAAGAAGCTATACTTTAAAGATAAAGACTTAATTTAAGAGTAAGTATAAAAATCCTAAATTACAGCAGCCTATATATCTATTAAGGCTTTAATATTAATATAAAGCCTAGAAAAGAACTAGTAATTAGATATAAAGTATATATAAAACCTTTATATTATTTTTATATAAGGTAAACTAAATTAAAAAGTAAAAAAGAACTATTTACTAGTTTTTTATAATTAAGCTAGTATATTAAGGATAATAAAGTATCTTTAGTATTAAGAGCTATTAGCTAGCCTTAAGGTTTTTAAAAAACTGCTATTCCTTAATAAATAGCTATATATTAACTATAATAGGCTAGTAAAGGTTATAGCTAGATAATATTATATTAAGGCGCTTAAGGCATATATATAGGAGATAGGCGCTAATAAAGAGGAGCTATAGTAAACTTATAAATTCTATAATAAAAGTAAGTTCTATTATTCACTATATAATAAAACTCCTTTCTAATAAGGGGTCTAGACCTAGTATTCTAATTTAGCTAATTATATATAAATAGATACCCTATTACTAAACTTAAATCTTAAACTTTAGATTAATTAATAAGATCTAGGTATAGCTAATAGTTATAGCTAGGTCTAGGTATAAGTTATTATAGCATTAAGCTAAGACCCTAAACTATTTAGTAAAATAGCTATCTAAGTTAAGGACGAAATAACTAATGTCCTATAACTAGGCAGTAATAAACAGTTTCTTACCCGCTATCTGGCTATAATATAGAGAAATAAGAAATAGAAGGAAATAGCTATATACTAATATAAGACATCTATTAGCTAAACTACCTTTAAAATCTTAATATAGGACTAGATAATTAGTTATAAAATTAATAATATAAGTAAAATAAGACTAGTAATAGTAGTCTTTATTAATTAATAAAAGTTATATATATAATACTAGTTTATAATATTTTATAATATATTATAGACACTATCTTAACTTTCTAGTAATACTACTAATAAAGTAGAGCTAGTAGACTAAAAGAAGATATTAAAGTTCCTTAGCCTAACCTGCGTAAATGATTAAGTCTAAACACTTTTTTACCTACTTTTATTATTATTATTATTTTTATTACTAGCTATAACTTAAAGTATTAAACATTAACCCGGCTTCTACCTATACCCAGTCCTCGGCCTTCAAGACCGGCGACATCTTCTATTTCCAGTTAAGGGTTTGAATTATTCCAGGCTTGTTAATAACTAGAATCTCTATTCGGACTTTAGGTCTTTTATCTTAAAGTCCGCTATTAATATTAATCTAGTGCATTTAGCTAACCTAGATTATACTAGTATAGAAAGCGTACTCTAACTTAAAATCAGTATTAACCTTACTATCTATTACTTATAACAGGAATATCTTAAGAAGGCTAGAAAGTCCTCTCTATATACTTTTATTAAATACCTCTAGTTTAAATATTACTAAATTAATATTAGTCTTTTAGTAGATACTCCTAGCTATTCTATTAATAAGTATATAGTTAGGATTCTTATAACCAATCTAGTAGGCCCTAGTAACCTAATAAAAGGGGATATCTTAAACTAAGAAAAGAGTATATTTAAAGGAGTTAAACTATTCTTTAGTAATATTAGTAAGAAATATCACTTTTAAATCTATTAAAAGAACTACAGGCTATCCTAGGGTAAGTACTTAACTAAAGGAGAAAAGGTCCAAGTCTAGGTCTTTCCCTTATAAGTATTTAGTGATTTCTATAACTACAGAATAGTCTAATTCATTAGTAATAATATTTACTCTTTTTAGCTATTTACAGTAAGGCTAAACAGGTCTAGTGATAATACTATTACTTATAGTACTATTAAAAGCATATACCTTAATACTAAAGAAGCCTGCCTATAAAAGCTTCTTATGCTATATTCTAGTACTAATATATAGCTTATTCTCCTAACTATCTTTACTAAGCTACTAGCTAACTAGTAGCCCTATAATATAATTAACTGATTTAGATAACTCAGGACTGAGCTTTATAAGGAATAGCTGACCTTTAGGATAAAGAAGCTTCTATATATTAGATAAAGTTTTAGCGAGATTAGGCGTAATATATAGATAGTTAGAGGATATAATAAGGTTAAATAAACCCTCCTTAGATCCTTAGCTAATTAGGTCTTAAGTAATATTAAGTACTAAGTACTTAATAGTATAGTAATTATAAAAGCGCTCCTTAGCCCCTATAAAGAACCTAGCTAATATATTACTATATATATAGCTGCTATATATACGCTCTCCTTAGTTAGATCTTAGGGTAAGAAGAATTATAGTAGTAGTGCTGTCTATCCTAGCACCTATCTCTAAAACTTATATAGTAGGCTTCTTATGGCTAAGTAGAGTAAGGAAATAAAGATAATTAGCGTTATTAGTGAAGTTATATATATATATTAAGATATTATTAGCTATAAGTACCTTAAGCAGGTTAGCTTTACTAGTAAAAAAGCACACGCTATTATTAAAGATATAATATAGGGAAATAGCCATAGCTTCAGCTTCAGTACTCTTAAAGACTGTAAAGTAATCCTAAATAAGCTATTATCTCTCCTTAGAGCTTATAGTTGCGATTTGAATATAGTTAGGGATATAAAGGTATTACCTTTTAACTACTTCTATATAAGGGATATCTACCTAATTATAAAACTTAATAAGATATTATTAAGTTATTTTAAGTCTAGTAAGCTAGTACCTTAACTTAATAATATATACTAGGTCTATAGTATTAACCAGTCTATATTGCCTAATATCGGGATCCTTTATGCTCGAGAAGTCGTTGTCGGATAGGCTGTTGAGCTTTATAGAGGTTCCTGCCGGGTTAATAGCTATAAAAGCGAATAAAATATGAACAGCTGTTACACTTGCTGAATCTCGAATAGATTACTGCGATCGCTTTTTTCTTTTTTTGCCTTCTTCCTATTATATTATAAGATATTAATTTAGGTAAGATAGACTTCTTTTCCTATTTAGGGCTTTATATAGCGAGCTCTAGTAACTAAATCTATAAGTTATAGAAATTCTATAATATATAATAAAGCTTATAAAGATAGAATATTCTTCTAGACTACTAATAGCTAGCTGATGTATAATAACGCTGACCCTATGAACGGCTGGCCTGTAAAGGAGATTAAGTTAACTTCTACTGGACTTATAATGTCTTATATCTATAGAAAACTCTTTTATTATATTAAATTTGTATTAAGGATATTTATGGAGCGGATGTATAGCTTAAGTATAGTATTCGAACTTCTTTAAGTAGACATGTCTAATCTGCCTAGCTATCTTAAGAAAAGGTCTTTTAATTGAATAGAGGTAAGCTTCTGGAGTAAATAATGATAACTTTATTATAACTTATTTAATTATTATACTTACTTTGAAAAGGTCTCTAATATTTCAGATAGTAGATATCTTGGTATCTATTAAACTGTCGGCATAATGTCACCATTACTTCAGGCTCCCTCTAACAACCCTCACGCAACCCTTATCACCTTATTTATAAACATTATTAATAAGAACATAACTAAACAAGATTAAGTAGCCGAAGTAACTATATAAAGCCTATTAATAAGGCATCTGCTTAAATTCCTCCCGCCTAACTATCCACTAACTAGTTACTATAACCCCGACATTATCAAGTTCTTATATACTCGTGATTATATTAGGACTTATAACTATATTTTTTAATAGGTAAGTAAGGATAGTCTATTTATCTCCTTACACAGACTCGATAAATACTATTCTGACTATATCTTAAGAATTGCAAATATATTTAAGTTCTTACATTTCCCTCAGTTTATAGGAGCAGGGATAAAAGAGAAATATACTGTTATTAAGAAATGGCCGTTCTAGCTTAAGCTTGAACTAGGATAGAAAGAAGTAAAGGAAGAATTTAACCTTATAATGAGAGGGGGGGCGAGTGGAAAGGAACGCTACATTGAATAGAAGAGAATTCCGATGTAAAGCAAGCTGTCAAAAGGTGAAATAGGTGTAAAAAGCTTCTTGCTTGCCAGTCTTACAGTATAGTCATAATATACATCCCTATTGTCTATCCCAATTTCACTAAAAGAGGAAATTGTACATCTCTCATTAGCTTTATACCCCTGCTAGCTTCTGTTTTACTAAAAGAGGGATAGTATTTTCAATCTACTGCCTGTTTTTTTTAATTAAAAGTGCTTGATAAACCTTCTTATCCGCTAGTTTATTCCTTTATTATATCCTTTATAGATAGCTTTCCTTTAGTGGTGTAAAGTGATATTACCTTATAAATTAATATCTTAACTCTATGTATTTTAGAACTGCATTATAGTAATTTATAAGGGCTCTACTGAAAAGATTTCCCCCTCCTTAATTGATAGTTGATATTATCAGTTGTCCACTTTTATAATAAAGTATCAACTACCCGTCTTTAAACATAAAGCCTCCAGAGCCATCTCTGGAGGTAAAGAAGCTGAGGCTTTGTCGGATGAAGAGAGTCTAGTTGTCATGCGAAAGAAACAGGCGCAGGTTGTGCGCATGATGGAAACCCGAGTACATGAGCTCATTGAGGCACACTATCGCAGATATCCTCAGTGGAAGAAATATTATGACCCTACTCTTCTGTTCCTAATTGTCATGTACCCCTAATTATCGCCTACCCCCTGTTTATTTCTTATATATTTATTTATCTCCTGTCTATTCCTATATAACTATATTATAGTGACTTATATTTTCTTATTTCGATTGATAGTCTATAGGCATATTACTTATGTATATAAATACATATAAATATATACTTTATCTTTCTTATATTATTTACTCTCTTTACTGTAATTTTAATTTAAGGTTTCCTCTAATGATTTTTAAAAACTAATACTATTAAAAGGCTAATAGACTATAAATAACTTTTACTATAGAACTTAAAGATCTTTTTTACTATAATCCTTCTTGTTATGACCCTAGTGGTTACGTCACGTATACCCCATTATTTTTCTCCAATCACAGGACTTAATTCACCACATTACGTTAGACCGATCTTCGAAACCCTTCGGTCCACCGATAAGATAAGGACCGACAAGTTTCATTCAATAGTCTTCTAGGACTGATATATAAATCTTACCGGTCCCTCCAGGACCGAACCTAATACACCATCAGTCCTTCCAGGGACCTTAAGTATATAGAACACATTCATTTGCACTTTCATAGATTCAAGCTTACTAGCTATTAATAAAACTTCTTTATATTAATCAAGCCTAACACGCATTGAGTCTACTATTAAGAGACGTGACACTTCGACAACGCTCAGCATTACGCCCTACGCAATCTGCCAACAATAATGTGCTGTTGGCTTTGGACCCTAATTCGAATTTGCCTACTAGAGTCGATAGATAAAAACGCGCTCCGTTTTGAGCACCTAATTGGGGTAGAAATCTAAAGGCTCTGATTGGTTTCAAAGACAAAACGCGCCGCGTTTTGAGCAAGAATACTTGAGGAAAATCAACCATTCTATGGACTAATGATGACTCCAGTCCAGGTTCCAGAGTCTCAGAAGACTCGAACGACTGGGATACTACTTGAACGTGACGTGGAAGCCAGCTGCATCACGTGATACTTGCGGGGTAATTTTATCTTGGTGCTCTAAGAATCCAAACCTCATTAATGCATCATCAATTTTGGTCCCGGCAGTCACTAGCAAAGGATTTCCTTTCACCTGTAAATGAGTTTCCATAAGAGTCTCAGTTACTCTCTCTACCTTTTGTAATCATGTTCATACCAAGACTTGGCAAATTAAACTAACTAGGAATCAGAAAATGTCCGCAACCTAAGGAGATATGAAGGCTACTATCGAACTCTTACGCCTAAAACAAACCGGGAGCGCCAGGGATTACAGCACCAAGTTTCTCAGACTTTTAAGCAAAACGACAAAGGAAACTTATTTAGCTGCACGATTTTTTCTGGGGCTGAAAGAAGAGATCCAAAAGGCTATATATGAGGATGGAGAACTGCCGGCTACATTCGAAGATATGGCGAGGAAAGCGACGACTATTGACAATTACTTGCACGATAAACGGAAACAAAGTGGACTCCGTTATGCATGCGGTGCAAGCGGCCATGTAGCGAAGGACTGTAAGACGGAGCATCAGACATAATTGAGATCAATGCACTTTTTTCTTTTTTATAATATGCCTGTGGGGCCGATTATATTAGAATTAAAACATTCTAGCCTGTTTCACCCTTGCTGAACATCCCATCAGAAACTTCGATAGATAGAGTGTCACTGGCTGCTATCTAGCTATAAACTTATAGTAGTGAGTGTGTCAGTACTTCTCTCCTTGCTACTCATGTTAGGTTGATTCAGGGCCCGTCGAAACGTTCAGTCTGAGAGATATTGAATTCATGGTTGCAGTCCGCATTTGCAGACGATGTCGATCTAACACTTTACGCGTCGTATCGTGATGCGGTTGACGTGTAATCAAAGTCCAATCAGAACTTTGGGAATTCAAGTCTACCCCTATGCAAAATTCAGCTCCTTAAGTGGCCATACAAAATTGATATTTAGCCCCCTGCCGGAGAATTAAGTCGAGCTTGTAATGCAGGGCTTATAAATGAACTTCACAGAGAAGTTCTTTATCCAATTTCTTCGTAGTACGTCCTTTAAAAAGGGTTCATATAACCTTGGACAGTATCGTAACCCCGAGCAAGATTTAGTTTCCGCTTGGAATGCGGATTTCGGCCGTAAAATGCCGCAAGACCTATAAATCTCATGCAGTAGAATAGATATAGTACCTATTGTGCCGAAGGTATACCTGGAGGAAAGTTAAATAGAAACAGAATAACGTATACGATAAGCGAAATCAACAGCATACTGTGCAGCAAAAAATAGCTTATCCTATATTATTTTTTAACTTAAATAAAATAGCTAAAAATCTAGAAAAATTATTTCTTAAAATAGTATAGCTAGTTATACTTAAAAGTATTTTCTAAGGATTTTTAATTAATTTCATTTATATAGAAAACCTTAAGATATAGTATATTGTATAGTATAAATAGATTTAAAAGTTTATAGCTATATAGGAATTTTCAAAAAAAATTAAAGAAAATAAATATAACTTATTTTAAGACTTGTTTATAAGCTATTAAAATTTTAACTATTTTAAGCTTAATTTGAATTTTTAAAAATTATTTAAAAAACTGCCTTTAAGGTGAAAAGTGGTCTGTTGGTCTCGCTTATCGTATACATTATATTATTGTAAAAAATGCTAATAGCCAGCTTTTCCAAATCATAAATGGGTCGCCTTTTGGCTATGTTGACAATTTTGAGGCCCCCCAAATTATCTGATGTTCTGGAGACTAGCTGGCACGAAAGGGGAAAGTTACGGATATGAAACGGGAGAAATATAACGGGACTATACGGGTAATAATCATAAAATTTATTCCCAGCTACGTAGCTACCTTTGAAGGAAAGAAACGAATGCGAACTAGGATCCTGCCAGCCATTTGCTTTTGCAGCCCCCGTGGCACTTCGAATGGTGCATAACGTGGCGGAGTTTGACGAATGAAATAACGTGCGGCTGACACGGTCTCGCATTTGAGTAAGCGGTAACCTTGCTTCAGGTTTTCCCCTAGACAGAGGTCCCTCGAAGGTTCCAAAACACATAACAAGGTCTTACCTGGCGACATGGAACTACGCACTCAGAAGGTCTAGCTCCCCAATTGTACCATAACAATGAAAGGCTCACTTGCTGAAATGCACGTTACTTTGTTCCAAAAATGATACATTCAATCTAAATACTGATCTGCTTGTTGAGTTTCTGGGGCTCTGAATGGAGCCCCATATTGACATATATCATGCAGCATTAACATCGTTCTCCGCTGCCACCTGTTGAGCGATGTAGTTCTGTGCTTGTGGCTTAAAGTGTGGATATCTTAAAAAGACATGGTAGTCCATCTATTCGCCAGCCAACCGCTCCAGAGTGCAGGTAACTCTACTGGACACTCCGAATCCTTGTGTAGGAGGCCCGAAATCCTTAGTGACCCCTGCCGCCATATGCTAAGGTAGCGGTCCCTGGATTTAATACCAATTGAATAGTCGAAGAGCTGTGTCACCTCGCTCTACGGTTTGCACTGATCCTGAATATAATACTTTATACTGCTTAATATTATATCCTATATTATTTATTAATATTAACTTAATATAAATTAATTTATCTCTTAGAAATTATAACTATTATATTAAAGTAGTAATTATATTATTAAAGCAGTTAAATATTATATTAATATATAATTATTAATATAATAGCTTAAATAGAGGTTATATAATTTAATCTTTTAATAAAAAAGTTAAAAGGTAAGGGCTATGTTATATAATTAAAAGCTAAAAAAAATACTATTAATTTAATTTTTTTAATAGTAGAAATTATAAGAGTTATATAATATAACTATAAGGGTTATAATAAAATACCTTAGCTAAGGGATTTTCTAGAAAGGGGATTTTCCCTCTTTTAAGCTTTAGTCTAATATACCATTAAACCTATCTAGCTTTCCTATTTAGGAATCCCTATAACATTTACTTTAAAGTTAACTCTAATAGCACTTTTATTCTATAATAGCAAAGTATGCTTATTGCCAGTGTTCTTTCTATGTATGAGTAGGAAGGAGAAGTCCTAAATGTGGGTTGCCACATATTGCTAATCACCTTGATGCTACTAGTCCTAAGGGTCCCTCCATAACATACTCTAGATATCTAAATGCCATACACATTTATTAAGTTGCAGAAATAGAGTGGGTGAATTAAGCCTTGGTATGGCCCGAAGCACTTTCTGCCCTAATTCTAAGGCATCCATCCACACCTCTAACGAATCATCAATGTCACTGTGGCACTAGTAGGCCAATCAACCGCAGCAAGGCTGAATACACTAACGTACGCCACCCCCTTTGAATTGCACTACTTTCTGACACGCACTATCTCGCGGCAAGTGCCGCTTCGTGAGATGAGTGAGAAGTCAACAGACGCCGCCCAACTTTGCTGAAAACTTGATTCATTTTTCGATTTTATCGGAGATTCTTCAACGATAAAAACCTACCTGCAAACAAAAGGAGCCATTTTACAACTACATTTCCTACCCTCTTGACAATACCCTTTTGAAGCTTGTATGGCATATCTCATTCCTTACTATATGTGGTTGGGTTGACCAAGCTTCTTGTTCAAGGCCGCTCAATATTGCGGACAATTGTGCCCCCTCCCCCCCCTCTCCCAACCTGCGATACCCAAGCTTTCAACATCCGCAACAGGAGGCTCCTGAGTGCGACAGCCCATGGCGGGCGAGACGGGGCCCCCGCCGCTTTCGATACCGAAGGCTACGTTGATGGCTGCGTTCTATGCAATTGCCATTTACAACACCATCGAGATTTTCATCCTAATCTTTTCGACGTTCAAGAAACGGAAGGGACGTTACTTCTGGAGTATGGTGGTCGCTGCCATTGGGATTCCGACTCACGCTACCGCTTTCCTGTTACGCTACTACGAACTTGCAGCAAATCCTCCTATCTTGCCCCTAACAATCGTTGGCTGGTGTTTTATGGTGACCGGACAGTCTGTGGTCCTATGGTCGCGCCTACATCTCATGGTTTACAACCAGATGAAAATCCGTTTGGTTCTTGTCATGATCATTGCCAACGCCTGCTTCTTGCATATCCCGGAATCAGTTATTTTCGTTCTTTGTAACACGGACAACCCGGCACCTTATCTTCAACCCTTCCGCATCTACGAAAGTGTCGAGATTGTCGCCTTTTCTCTTCAGGAATCTATTATCTCCGGTCTATTTTTATGGGAGGGCTTCCACAGTTTCAAACCCGTATTAATTCTTAGGGGCGCCAAAGGGCGAAGCTTCCGCCGACAACTCGTCGTTTTATTCCTCATGAATATACTCCTAGATAGCAGCCTGATCGTTCTCCAGTATACCGACAACTTCGACATAGAGACGATATGCAAGCCCTTCATTTATAGCGTCAAGTTGAAGGCAGAATTCATCATCCTAAACAGGTTGTGCGCCTTTACACGAAAGACCTGTGGTGGCCATTTCCTAGACAGTTCTCCCGTACATGATATTACGAACTCTAACTCGACCTCGAGCGCAATGCAAACAGATTGTACCGGGATAGTTTCTCTTGGAATGGGCCAGGCTGACTAAAGGGAGAATAAATCCATACTTAGGCATTGTAGGAGGGTGGATAAGTCAGGGTGGTGTCAAGATAGTAGATAGGTTCTATTGTGTTAGTAGACTTCAACTTGCAGAGCCCTCTCCTTCGGTCTCTGCAATTCGAGATAGCTTTAAAGATGCAGTCGCTCTCTTGCCAACCTTAGGAACATAGGCTGTTCTACAGGTTGATAATGAAAAGTTAGCTGCTATAAAGACTGACCTCGATGAGCTGAAGAAGGATTTGACTGCTGACGGTGTTGGAGAGTACGGAAATTATGATGGTACGTGACAAGCAACCCCTGCACCACCTCTCGGGGACCCCGCCAAACCAAATCTCACAATTGCTAACTATTTTTGACTACTTGCAGGAATTGCTACGTCTCTAGCCCAAGAGATTTTTGGTGTCAACTACGAAAGGGTTACGTTGAAGAAGCAGTATGATCCAAACAATGTCTTCAACAAGTGCGCTGGAAAGTTTTCTTTGTAGGGTAGACTTGCAGTAGTTGTAAAACTTGAATGAAGCACATCAAATTGATTTTGTCTAAATTTTCTATGTAGCCAAGAGACTTGATTAAATTTACCTGGTTGATGCAATGGATAATCAATACTCTATTCGCAATTATCTTGGTGAGCTTCGTCAAACAACGTCACCTACCAACAAAAGAGAATGAATTGTGTTGGGCAATAAAGCGGATATCTGTGATGTTTCGCTCATGGAAATTAAATATCCTAGTCGATGCAACACAACAACACCATGTGTCCTCCTGAGAAACAGCCTTTTAAGTAGCATGCTTAACTTTTTAGTTTTTTTCACATGATCTAATGTGTATATCAATTTATTATATGCCAAATAAATCAGCAGCCCAATGTAATACATCTGCTGCACAGTTTGAAGCCCGTACCATAAGGTCTGCACAATTACTTGTCAGTGAGACCTTTCCGAGCCCTTATCAAACCTCCGCCCTCTAGTATTATCATCTATTGACTTTCTTTACTAACAGTAATATTCTTAAGTTTACATGCCTGTGCAGCTAAGTCTATCCTCGCTACTATACTAGACTGAATAGTATCTGCAGGCTTGAGGTCATTATTGTAGATAGCTTCCTATTAAGTTAAGGTAGTTAGATTATTTTGATCTTTCTGGGTGTGATTTTGTAGAAGGGTAATAGACTCTGCTAGCAATCTTGTAGATTTCTTGAGCGTAGAAATAGCGATAGTATAAAAATAAATAAGTTCTTTTAAATCCTGTATCGGTAATATATCTTAATCCTAGAACCTCTAGCATTACTGATCTGTTTCTATAGTTAATATATATATCTAACTTGCCTATAATTACTGGATATAAGGCTTATCCTGCGACTATTTTATATCTATATATAAAGGTATAAAGCTTCTGGATCTAATGCTAATATTTTGGCCTTTATCTAATATCTTATCTATTACTTATATATAAGATACTTATTATTATTAAGAAATTTAGGTATAATAAGCTCTTTATAGTCAAGCTAGAGAGACTGAGGATTAAGATGCTTTTAACTCTTTATTATACTATTTAATATATGGCCTTAATTTATCATAAGGTAGGAAAGGGATTATATTATAGTATTATTAACTTTTAGTATATTATAAGGATAAGTATCTAGTTCTTATGCTAGAAGGTTCCGTTACTAGTAAAGGAAGATAATATTAGTAGTAAGTTATTTTAGATACTTTAGAATACCCTATAAGTACCCTAACAGGCTATAAGAACATTAGAGGCTCTTACTTACTTATAGTAATACTAGTCTTACCTTTAACTTTAATACTATATAAAGAATTATTAAGTAAAAGTATTAATATTAGGCTTAAGCTACTTAAACCCTTAATAATAAATCTAAATATCTATAACAATACCTTTACTTAGTTTTACCTATTTAAAAGGGAGAAAATAAATAGTATTATAGTATCTATATTTAAAGCTATAATAATTAGATTAATTTAAAATTTATTTAAGTTTATTCTATATAATTATTATAAATATGCCTTACCTAAATATATTCTCCCCTGCATTTATAACCTGTCTGTAAACTTACTCTATCTCCTTATACTTTCCCTTTATTTATTAATATAAAGTAAAATTCTTACGTAAGTCTGCCTTTTCCCTTAATAGGATAAATTAGCCTCGCTTTACTCTTAATTATCTAAGTTATTATAAATCCTAGCGTTATTTAACTGGTTATTACCCTTCTTAGTAGGAATAATATATCTTTGCTCTTATAGACCTTATACTAGCTCTATATTAGCTTGCATTTCTAGTAGGAAATCCTTTGCTATGCAAACAGTGAAGATACTACTGTCGTCTTTAGCAAGCACTAGAAAATGCCGTACTTCTCTTATATAAGCTTAATTAAATTGTATTTAAGCTAAACTTCAGGCGAAACTTTCTGGGAAAACAGTATAATAGGTCTGGGAATAGTACTGTAGACTTTAGCTATGCGGTACGGAGCGGTTAAAAGAATTGAACGGCAAATGCTTGTTTTTAACTAGAGGTGCGCCATTTATCCGTGTAAATTCGGAAAGTTAAAGCTATAGTATAGCACCTATATACTCTTACTAGCGTTAGTAACCTTAGGTTAGTATTAGAGAGTTAGGGAAAGTATGAAGTCATAGAGGTAATACATTAGCTAGAATAGGGGATATAGAAGGACTTAGTGCTATATAGACGTGAATTGTTATATATAATAGTATAATCACTGAAGAATGCCAGTCCTAGCATAAGAGTAAAGTATATTAGAAAATATATACTTATAGCGAATCTCGGCTTATATTAATATAAGTAAAAGATTATAGTTAAAAATCGAAATAATATAGGTAGAGTTAGCGATCGCGTGTCGCATGCTTCAGAAATTATATGCATTGATTTAATATCCCCCTAATATAGTAGGACTTTCTGTGCCCCTGCTATGCCTCTTAAGTGAGGCGCTAACTGATTGGAGTCTTTCCTAATAGACTATGAATGCTCTGTTAGCCCTATTGTCAGGTTGTTAGCTACTGAAATTTACAGTTATTCTTAAAGTGCTACTATTACCTTCTAGAACCTTTCCTATTATCTCTAGGTGGTATATACTAGTTAAACCCGGCCTGTTTTACTACTGAAATTATCTAGGAGCTAGCCTGCTCGCCCCTAATACCTGGTACTTAACTATAACTTCTTTAGTATAACTACCCTCTATGTCCCGGGTTAAGATGGATAAGCTGTCTAACTAGGCTAGATAAAGTTAAGGCTATTATAGGCATAAATAGGGATAGCGTACTTGAGGAATAGAAGCCGCCTGATCTATATGAAGGCAGCTAGCCTAGGTGATAAGCTATATGCTAGATGAAAAATAAGTGACGGTCCCTAGATCCTTAAGATGAGTGTATAGTGAATAATAGTAGGTGCAGATATATCTCTAGTAGGTTCCTAGTATGTCTAGAATATCATTAATAGTTGGAAAATAGCCTTAGATAAGTGTAACTAAAGACCAGGTAGAAGAGAGAATACTAATACTATAGAAAGCTTATCTTCACTATTGTCTATATTGTAATATTTATTATTTAATTTAGAATAATTCTTAGTCTTGATTTATATATACTTGTTAATATATTCCTTATTAGCTCTACTACTATTGTTATCTCTATTATTATAGTTACTAAGCTTATCCTTATCTTCCTTATGTCCTTTATCTAGATTCTAATTAGAGTTTATAGCCTTATGTTATAGAAGAGTAACTAGATATAGTATATGATGCACTATAGTGGTTTTATTGCATCTGAGTTATAAGTTATAGATGTCTTACTGCTAATATATTTTAAGATAGTAAACTCTAAATAAGTAATAAATGAACATTTTCTATATATCTATATATTTTTTTAAGTAGTTTATAACTTTAAACTTATAGGGCTAACAGTTATCTTTTTAATAGGTATTTAACTAGTATTAAGATCTATAAGAAGTTTTCACTAATGTGAATATGGCTTGTGGACTATGAGGTTGATATTATAGAGTATAACTTGTAACTGGGTTTCTATGGCAGCTAGACTCTGGAGTGCTGTATCGTGCCATTGACCTAATATATAGTCTTCGTTCATGCTGGTTTGGGCTTTTTTGCTGTAGCCGCAATGATGCTAAGCGGTCGGCTGTGAAATAAGTAAGGCTATCCTGTATGCTATAGCTATGGGGTTGTTTCATTCTGTTTGATGTTATGATTATTAGGCTGATGGTTGCGGAACGTGTTTGAAGAGAGATAGGGACACTAGAGTGGTTAATATATCATGGTAAAAATGGATGACTGATAAGAATAAGAATTAATTGAGGAGGGCGAAATCTTAGCTGTATATATACTGGCGTTAGTAGAGCCTTCTATATATTTTTATAATGCAGTTATGAAATATACGCGATTAAGATATCTATTTGCATGCCGGCGCTTAGGAGGTAGCATCGCTCTGCGCTATAAAAGTAAAGCTAGCTGCGAGGGTTATAACGAAAGAATAAACCAGCGAATGAGAAGGTTTATTACGCACTTTTAATTAAAAAATCAGCGGGGAACTTTAAAACACTGTCCCTCTTTTAGTGAAAGAGGAACTAGCAGGGGTATATACCCCTGCCAGGTACTAGTTATTACAGGTTTATATCCCTAACTGCCTCTTCTTACCCTATTACCCTCTTACCCTCTTATCTATTACCTTATACTCTCTTACCTCCTCTTTATCTCTCTTTACTTTATATCTCTTTAATACTCTCTCTCTCTCTCTCTCTCTCTTTTTTATACTTTCTTTTCTTTTTTCTTTTTATTACTTTTATATTAATATATCCTTATTATTATCTATATAATTACCCTATACCTACTTCTTATCTTTATATATCTATTAAATAACTACTTCCTATAATATATATATATTTATCCTTTTTATCCTATAAAACTGCCTTTTAACCCCTAGCTAGTAATAAAATGCCTTTTTATCTTTTATATTAATCCTAAACTTAGCCCTTACTATCTCTCTTACTTACTAGCTCCTTAGTCCTAGTAATACTATTAGTAGTAGCTTATCTTTATATATATATTTACTCTTTTTATCCTAGGTTTCCTTATACTAGTCTAATAATAACTTATATATATAATAATATATAAGCTCCTTAAACTTAATCTCCTTATATATAATATTATACCCTTCCTTTATTACTATCTTATACTACTATCTAGCCTTTTTATATTATAGCTAATTAAGGACCTTCCTTAGCTTTAATCCCTTTTAATAATATTAGATATAATATACTAGATACTCCTTTATAATATTATCTAGCTACTAGAAAAGCGTTTTAATCTATATACCCTCTTCTTTACTAAATATATTTTAAATCCTCTTACCCTTCCTTATCTTATTACTCTTACCTTTACCCTCCTTATCCTAACTAACCTCTCTATTAGTTTTCCCTTTAGTCTTCCCTTTAGTCTCCCTTTTAGTCTTTCCCTCTCTATTACTTTCCTTATTACTCTCCCTATTACTCTTTACTTTAATTACCTCCTTAGCCTTACCTATACTCTTATTACTATTATTATCCTCTTAAAGTAGATTATATTAATTATAAAGTGTAGCCTTATTTATATCCTTATATATTTTACTTATTACCTTATCTATAAATGCTAATATTATAGCCTTTTAATATTTTAATATTAATATAAATGCTTTTATTTATACTTAATTAATATTATCTATAAAGCTTTAATATTAATCCTCTTATTATAGCTATCTATTATATATAATAATAGACTGTATTACTTTACCTACTTAATGCCCTCTTTAGCTAATTTACTATATAAAGTTAATAAGCCTATATAGCTTTTCTATATAAATAATAGCTATAATCCCCTTAATATTAATGCCTATCTTTAACCTAGTTATTACTATAATCTATTAGCTTATATTATAGCCCTCTACCTATACTATCTATACCTTATAATAGTCCTATTTACTTATACTGCTATAATAAAACCTATAGCTAATTTTATTAATAATTACTTTATATTAACTCTTAGATTAATAGTATATAACCCCCTTTTAATAGCCTATTATATCTTAATCTAACTACTTAATTACCTTAACTATATGATTCTTAATAGTATTATACCTAGCCTTAACCTATTAAACCTTATAATAGCAGTTTAGCTTAACTATCTAATCCCGCATTATAATTACTAACCTTACTAGTATTTTACTATAAAACTAATCTTCTAGTATAATAAGTAGTATTACTATAAGTAGTATTAATAGGCAGCTAAACCGGTATAACCCTATAAGCTCGCTAAGCTTAGCCTAGTAGCTAATATTTATAATTATAGTATAATATTTATCTATAAATATTTACTATAATAGCCCTATATATAATAGCCTATTAATATATCTATAAAACTTAGCGCTTAATATAATATTAGTATTAATAATAATTAACTATACTGCCTTTAGTATACCTTCTTATCTTAAATTTATTAATAACTTATATTAGATATAGCTAACCCTTATATCTATTACTCTTATTATTAAGTTATCTATTAATATAATAAATAGTATAACTATAATACTTATACCTATATCCTATATTATAGCTAGTAATATAAATAATATACTCTTACTAGCCCTTATTAATAGTATATTAATTACTATTTAATCTACTTTAAGTATTATAATTAATTATATACTTTTAGCTTATTTATTAGATCGCTAAGTTACCTTTAGCCTAAGTAGCTTTTATAGCCTATCCCTTATTTTATTCTCTAGCTTTTTTTTTTTTTTTTCTTTTTTCTCCTTTTTTATCTTTTTTTTTTCTTTCCTTTTTTAAGCTAGTTTTTCCTTTTAAGTAATCTTTCTTTACTTACTACTCCTAGTTATCTAGGTTAGACTATTAATTAACTGCTACTACTTATCAGTCTTTTAACTATCTTGCTTATATTTTAGTACCTTTACCTCTTTTCCTTTTTTTATATTATTACTTTCCTCTAAAAACTAATACTATAGCTTACTAATCTCTTTAAATATTATAATTATCTCTAATTATAGCTTACTTAAGAAGCTAATATATATAGTATAGTACTGCCTTATAATATATATTCTATATATTAACTATAAGTCCTATATAGTATTCTAGCTTCCTTTATAGTTAACTAGCTTACTTATAATCTAATTAATCTTAATATTATTCTTATCTTTATTATCTATCTTACTTTCTAGCTACTTTATTATAAGCCTTTAGATCCTCTATCCTATTTTAATTATAATTACTTAGTATTATCTTACCTTTAATCTAACTCCTATTCTGGCTTATATTATATAGCTAAGTTACCTACTAAGCCAGTTAGTCTCTTATATTAATAAGTAGCTATCCCTCTATATATACTCTAGCTACTCTTTATATAGCTTAATAAGTTAATACTCTTATTATAGTACTCTCTCTATTAGAAGTAGTTATATAATATATACTATAATTATTTACTTAATCTAATTAGGGATAAATTATACTACCTTTTACCTATTATTATAAATTGCTTTTATTTTATTTTAATTAGTTATAATTATAACTTACCTATCTAATATAAATATATTTTATATTAGCTACTATAAGTTATAGTGCTATAGCGTTATAATTTTAGGCCCCTTTCTTAGAAGCCTACTTTATATATATATAAGTATAAGTAATATCTCTTATAGTAGCTTTAAGTTATAAAGCCACCTCTTAATATACTATCACTTCTATCAGACCTTTATAATATCCTATATTAATACTTCTATTAGCTATATTACCTTTACTAGTCTAGCCTCTAGTTACTTATTCTTTAGATTACTTATAAATAACTAACCTACCCTAAGCTATATTATATTATTTATAATTCGCCTTATATTAATCTTCTTATTAACTAAGTACTAAAACCCTCTAAATAGCTTATCTAGTAGCTTCTCTACCTTAATAACCTTATTATATAGTATATAGGTAAAATCTTTAATATTAATATACTTATCTATATAAAATAAGCTCTCTCTATCTTTAGACTACTATATTAATAGCTAACCCCCTATCTTCTATTAATACCCTTTTCTATATACTATTTACTTAATAATTATACTTATAATAATATAAGTGCCTATATATATCTATACTCTATACTACTCTTTAAATATAAGTATAGCCTTAACCCTAATCTTATTTTAATTAAGCGGCTAATTCTTAAATATAGCCTCTAAAAAGAATAGCTAGACCTACTACACTATAGCAGCTAGTAGACCAGTATATAAGTATGGCTTTATATAGCCTATTAGGTATAGCTTAATACTAAGTGCTATATAGAAGTATAGTAATAAATTTATATATATATTTCTATTAATATAAGTTTTAATTAAAGTTATAATAAATTAGAAGATAGCTTAGTCTAGTATATCCTATAATAGGCTAGTTATACTATTATTTTCTTACTTACTATTATCTTAATATTTATCCTTATCCTTATCTTTATCTTTATTTTCTTTATCTTCTTCTTCCTCTTTATCCTTAGCTTATCTCTTTCTATTACTAAAAAATCTACTATTATAACTGCTTAGGGCCCTATTACTCTTAAGCTTTTTAGTAATATCCCTTAATAAGCTCTACTACTTATCTATAAAGTAAATAGCCTAGTATTTAAATACTTCCTTTTAGCTAATATAATATACTTTCTAGTAAAAGCTTAAATAGTAATAACTAATAGACTTATACTAGCTTATTAATTTTTCCTTACCTTTATAATTAAATAGTATATTACTTAATATTATTAATAAAATACTATTAAGCTACTATAATATCTTAGTTAAGATACTATTAAGTTACTAATAGTAATATTCTACTTTATAATTAAAGCTCTCTCTAAGTTACTTAAGTAATAGTTATTTATAAGCTACTTCCTTATCTTCTTTTTACTTTCTAGTTAACTTACCTATTACTTCCCTTACTTATAGCTACTAGGCTATATTATAAATATTAATTAAGTCCTAGGAGCTAAAGTATTATACCTAGTTTAGCCTCTTAACTTATAGTAAGTTATAGTTATATTTTCTTTTAAGTTACTCTTTTATAGTTATATAGTATCTTCCTATTCTAATTAAGCCTAGCTTATAGTAATAAGCTTATCTATAGCGCTTTAACTTTTAGCCTTAGTTATATTACTTATATTAGATAAGCCGTTACTATTACTATTAACTTAAATAATCTAGTAATATATATAACTCCTTCCTTATATTTATATCTATAGCTATACCTTAGTCTATTACTCCTTTATTACTCTATACCTTACCTCTCTCTAGTAGTAGATAATATTATCTAGTATAATAGTAAGATATTAGTATATATTATAGCTATATTTATATAAAATAATAAGCTATTTAATTACCTTACTATTATCTTTAAGGGTTATAATAAGCTTTAGGTTAAATAGTTTAAGTATACTATAGTAATCTTTAATATCTTTAAGTACTTAGCCCTTTAGCTAATACTTATATTAGAAGTATAACTTAATATTAGTGTTTAACTAAATAGCTACTTAATATAGCTAGTAGATTAGTATCTAATAGTTATAATTAAGTTATATAATATCCTCTATTACTACTTAATAAAGCCTCTTTCCTCTTACTAATAATAGCTATATATAATAGTATAATATAAATCTAGTGTAATTCTTAATTATCTAAATTAAGTAGGATTTAAATAGTATTATTAAAGTAAAGAGAAGCAGTCTTATTATTCTCTATTAATTAAAGTCCCCTTTCTTCTATATTATACTAACCCTAAGCTAATACTAGCTAACCTTAAGTATAGGGTTAGGGTTATTTTCACCTAATTAGTAACTTAGCTTCACTCTAAACAATATAACTCTAAAAATTAAGCGAAACTATCTATTTTGGTAGGCGATTTGAGTCAAATTGTCTCTTAATAGTTCCTAGGGTGCGAGTTTGAAGATAACTGACACGAACAGTGGATCAAGGGGATCAGAAGAGAAGGTAAAAGGAGTTTCTGGTGCTTGTCATAAAACATTTAGAACTTATAAGCAAGCTCAAGCTTTTATCGAGGCTTGGAATAACTCTTTCGCGCACGTATGGCAGAGAGAAATGAGGGCAAAGTTAGATCAAGGCTTCAGACCCCGAGATATGAGATTAACCTTTGAAGGGATGTTGGATAAACCTAAAGCGGCTATACAAGGGCAAGAATCTCTTTGTGATAAATTGGAGTCTTTGCTCATTAAGGAAGAGTACTAGTGGTAGCCCTAGGTGCATTTAGAAGGACTGGTAATTAAAGGATGTCTATTATCACTACTTCTCCAGTACCGGTCTCGATCGTCCTGTCTTCGCTGTTGTGAGCAGTATACCAACAAGTAGAAAAAACAAACTTTGGCATGTGATGAACCGGAAATAGGCAGGTACTTGAGAAGTGGACAGGTTAACCTTGTGCAGCTATAGTGAATAAGAAAGCGAAGTGTCTGGGCCACTCCCTCTTCAATGGCGATTCTGGTGCATAAATGCATGCAAATGAAGATGGGTACTGAGTAGCTCTCGAAGTTTCCTGGCTAAGCATACTTAGTCAGCTTACATTTGACTAGACCCAAGATATAATGGGAATCATGTATCAATTAGGTCATTCAGTTATCAAACTTCGCTTTACTTGACTTTTTAATATGTTGAAGATTTTATTTTCTCTAAATAAACATGTATAAGGAGATACCTTTTACTAAGATTAACAGCAATTAAATTCAACTCTTTCTAAATTCACCATCCAAAGCTAAGAAGCATAATAACAGCTCAAAGGTTGGATTGCAACTTTCGCTTTGCTTTCTCCTGGTCTTTCAAAATGCGCCTTAATATCTTTCCACTGGGACTCTTAGGGATTTCCATAAGAAACTCGATACCCTTCAGCCATTTATACTTGGCTTTGTGCTCCTCAACATGTCTGCAGATAGCCGCCGCCACCTCTTGATCGGGCTTGGAGCCTGCATTTGAGCTTCTGACCACAAAGGCTTTAGGCACTTCGCCTGCGTATTTGTCGGACACCGGAATTACAGCGCAGTCGGCGACAAATGGATGTATCAGAAGATGAGCTTCAAGCTCTGCTGGAGCGACTTGATGACCCTAGGACGAGTGTGAGCAAATGAGCTGAAACCCGGAAAGTGGGAAGAAAGCACGGTACCTTGGTCTTTATGAGCTCCTTGATGCGATCGACTACAACGATGTGCTCATTACCCTGGGCAGAGCGACGGATCACGACAACGTCGCCTGTCCGGAGCCAACGCCCGTCTGCGTCCCAAACAAATGTTTCAGCCGTGGCCCTGGCATTGTTCATGTATCCCAAACAGATGCTCGAACCCTGTACATAAAGTTCGCCTGGAGTTTCAAGTTCTGTTACTTCCTTATTATCAAAGTCGACGAGTTTGCACCGAATTCCTGGGAGGATCGAACCGCACGAGCCCGGTAAAATGTCGTGCTCACTCGTTGTAGAGACACCAGGGCTACTCTCCGTCAAGCCTATATCACATCGTGTTAGCCGTGCTATCATACACTCGAAGGGCAAGACCAGGGTCTGGTGTACCGTATCCTTGGGTGAGCTTCCATGTTGGCCACATCTTGCGGAAATCTTCCGCCGTCTCCTTACCAAGAGGGGCGGCTCCTGTATTGACGGTCCGCACGCTTCTCAAGTCATATTCTTGGCATTTCTTCACGTTATCGAGTAGTTGGATTATGATGGGAGGTACCTAAAGACGTTACTTAGATCAGCATATATTACGGGTCTGGGGTGCAATGTTGATGGCCATTACCAAGGAGAGATGATTTATTCTAAACTTCTGCACCGCCCCAAGCATGTGGTCGAGATTATATTTCGGTAGCACAATAATTTCGTCACCGCGCCAGGGTTGAACGTGTGATATGATAACCAGGCCATATATGTGGCTAAAGGGGAGGATACCGAGTCCAACATGCGTCTCGACACCGGCAAGCTTTCGTCCGTGGGCCTCGAATGCGACATTCGCAGCAACATTGCTGATGATATTGTGGTGTGAAATCATGACTCCTTTCTAATGTACAAGTTAGTGATTGTCATTGTTTCCCAAGGCTGACATAAAGGTAAAAAGAAAGGCTTACTGGCAGTCCGGAAGTCCCACTAGAGAAGCAGATGTAGGCAACCTGCCTAGTTCCCTGTCCCTTTACCCACTGTAGTGGTACTAGTTGTGGAAGTCCTGCACCCTCTTCAATCAACGCTGATATTGCCGTAAATGGGGAATCGGGAGAATCTCCTTCCATATCCAGGAGGAAGATGCGGTGCCGAGGGATCTGTACTGCCGCGGCTGCTTCCAAGGCTATTTCGAGCAGAGGCATACAAGTGAATAAGACACTTGCGCTGGTTGCACGTAGCTGATAAATGAGCTCTTGCACGCTGTACCCCGAGCTGGCCGGTGTGACGATGCCATTTAGGCGATGAACTGCGTAGGTTAAAGGGACATAATCAATCTCAAGGCCGCTACAGTCAGCGATTGGACTCCCATTTCTTGTCCCGCAGTCTTACCGTGTTCAAAGAATAGATGCATGCCACCCTGTCCCATTCGGTCTGGTCACTAGTCACCCATCCAACCCTTTTTGACAATGCTCGAGCTAAGAAATCGACACGTTTCTGGACCTCAGCCGTAGAGTAACTCCGGCCAGTAATGCCGCAAGTGAAAGGATTCCGGGAATTGGCCAAGGTCTTTCGGCCATGTCGTTCGTTAAACATGAAGTCATCGATTCTGATGTCATCTGGAGCGGCTAGCGGAAGAAGGCTTCGAGCCCACGGTGGCGATAGGAAAACCATTGTTCTCGTATGTCGTTCTAATGTTCTAAGAGGAGAGAGATGGTATTAGCTGTGCTTTGGGAGCTGTCTTGCATTTAACATGGAGAACGGGCGAATGGTGGGAATTTTATTCCAACTGCTTTGCCATCTATTTGCTACAGGCTGGTGGTAGTGGCCTCGGTCCTCGGGATAGTTCCCTCGGCAGCGACTTTAATGGTTCGGCAGTTCCATTTTCACTGGCAGGGATGATCACGCCCTAGTAACGTAACTAATGACTAAATCAACTCTAGTCAAGATGATTTTATTAACCCACTTTAAACCTAGATTATTGCTACAGTAGGGTGTAGAATGAGAAACAGGGTTACATCGCATGTATCAAGAGATTGGAGACAGACAGTACAACTTTATGCCCTGCTGAAAATACCGCTACAACTCATGAAATTCAGTAGCGCCTGTGGGTACAGGCTAGCCTAATTCTAGCTGCCTGATTAGTCTTACTATAAAATAAAGATCTGATGGCTTGCTAAATATTATCATTAGTCAAATGAGTGCAGTAGCTTGGGCTAGCGTTGACCCACTGGCGCTACCGAATTTCATGAGTTATAGCGGTAGTTCTTTAACCTTTATACTCGTCGTTGCAAAAGCTCAGAACTTCCAAAGGTCTCCCCTTTCTGACGTCGACCAAACTGAACAGTGGAGTAAGAGCGTTACCCTATTGGTTATGCAGCTCTATGCGGTAAATTTTATTTTACCATCGCTAATACATAATATTACACATGCGGTATATATGTTAGCCTTGCTATCCTTATTGATATAAAGTCAGAAGTGCATTCTGACCGGAAGTTAAAGGACTTACCCTCTAATAAATATTAATTCAGGCTATATGTAACTATTCTTCTCTTAAAAGTATTACATGTATTATTGGTCGCCGCGCTTAAGATCGTTCTGATTTTTCCCATTGTCCTCCCGCCCGCTATGACATAGTATGTGCAGATCTTTCTAGAGTTAGTTACGCGTCTAATGTCTCATCATGCGCAAAGGGGACAGAGTAAAGTTTATCAGCACCGATAATAATCTCAGCTTATACCGCCTTAGCTGACGAGGGTCTATATGGTGTAGCCCCTCTGTAGAGGTTTAAGTACCTAAAGTACTCTCGGCCCAAGGATGAGTGCAAAGGGGGGTTCTGGCCGGATAACTCGGTAGTTGGTTTCCAAATTGCGGGGGATCTAAATAGGCATCTGTGGTCCTAAATTAATATCATGGATGATTCTAACCCCATTCTGTAAGATGACCTTTCTTAGGGTCGGAACAGGGCCGACAATTCCGCGACAGCAGGGAGGATTTGTAGCTTGAATACTGACCTACTAATACCCCAGTTTTATCCCCGGTTTTTCTAACAAGCTATACATAACTTCCTTTCTCACAAACTGTTCCTTAACGTCGGATACCCGGAAACCGGCCACCCCCAGAAACCGGCTACCTACTTTTTAACCCAACCTCCCAATTAATAATATTTTAAATAGCTGCAATATTACCAATTTTAATTATATAGACTTAAAAAGTATATTAATTAATTTAAAATAATAAAATTTATTAAGAAAGATATAAATACTACTCTTTAAATAGTTATAAAAGGAGTTTCTATAAATAAAGCTGCCTAAGTATTACGATCAAACTTGGAAAGGCGCTTACATTACGTGCCCCCCACATATTTTCAACCAATAAGCAACCCAGTCACGCACGCTTATTACATAATCACAATAATCATTAGCAATCACTCAGTAATCAAGATACTCACTAGCAATTAAGCTTAATTATACAGTAATCATGACTATTAAGCTATAATTACTATCGGTATATAGGGATATATCTATTAGTACTTAAATAGAACTTAGCTTACTAGCTATTAATAAGACTTCTTTACCTTAATATGCCTAACATATATTATTAACTATTAAGAGATATAACACCTAACCGCTTAGTCTATATACCTTATATATTTTATAAACATAAACCTAGTATAGACTAGTTTACCTATTTAAAAACCCTAACTATTATATATTAATAGCTCTTATTTAAAACATACTATATATAAATAACTAAGTAATATTATACTATTAAAATATCTAGTAACACTAACCCTAGACTAGCACCTCCTTATACTAAGGTATTACCTAATAACACTAAAGTAATAGCTAAAGTATAGTAACTATATAATACTATTTATATCCTATAGGCATAAGTTAATAAATAGTAGAATGCTATATTAACTAGTAATAATATAGGTAGCTTATAAGAAAGAGACCTTAAAGAAGTACTTAAGCTACCTAAACTAGAACTATTTATAGGAAAAGTAACTAATATAACTCTATTCCTAACCTAAATAAAGGCTCACTTTTACTTATTCCCTAATAGGCTAGATACTACTATTAAGAAAGTACTATATACCTTACCTTTAATCTAAGGAGATACTAAGGATTAGTAGGAGCCTATTATAAAGGACTTTCTTAAAAACGAAAAACACCTCTAGGACTAGGAGACCCAGAATATCTTCTTAGACTAGGATAACTTTAAGAAAGCCTTTAAAGATAATTTCAGAGTAGTTAATAAAAAACGATAAGCTATAGCTGAGTTATTTACGCTTAAATAGTATAAGTCCTATACTACTTACTTTACTAAATTCTAATAGCTTATATCTAAGACTGATTAAGATAATAAAGCCTTAATAGAAATATATTATAAAGGCCTAAAAGATAAAGTTAAGGATAAACTATATAAAGCTAATAGACCTAAAGCAGATAAAGGCAGCCTAATAGCATATATCACTATAGCAATCAAGATCAATAAATAACAGTATAAATATAGAAAAGAGAAAGCAAACTATAAACAGGGTAATAACTTTAACCTATACTACCCTAACTAATAACAAAATAATAATTAAAGTAACTCTTAAAACTAAAGATAGTAATATAGAAACCAGTAAAGTAATACCTTATACAGAATACAAGCAGGCCCTATATCCCTAGAAGCTATACAGTCCAGAAAGAATAATCATAAGCCATAAGATATATCTAAGTATAAGTACTACAATTACAACTAAATAAGATATATAGCATAGCAATACCCAGAACTGTAAAAACTATAAAACCTAAATTAAAGTAAGCAAAACTTAAGATTAACTTAATAATAGGACCCCTAAATAGCCATAAGAACCCAAGCATTAAGAATAACATAAAGTAGCTATAATACAGAACTTTACTATTATCCTGGCCTAAGCTTAAGAAAACTAAAAAAGGAGCAAGAAAAGTTCAACGCTAAATAAGAAGCTAAAGAATAGGCTAGGGAAAAAAGGAAAAAAGAATAACTATAACAGGCCTTACAGAAGTATAAAGCTAAAAAGGAAATAAAGGCTAAAAGAAAACAGTATAAGGCTAGCAGGAAAAACAAGATAGAGCAATTCCTAGAAGAACAGGAGCTTAGGAAAATATAGATACTAGGAATAATAAGAAAAGTATATAATATAGCTATAGTAATATCCTTAAAAACACACTAAGGAGCCAAGGAATAGAATACTTACCCTAATAGTTCTATTTAGGAACTATAAGACAAGTTCCTAACATATAATAAAGCCTACATAGATAAACCAGACAAGAAAACCTGCAAAAAGTAAAATTAAATCTAGTAAGAATGCTATAAATAAAGAATAGTAAATAAAGAAAAATACTATAAAAGGATAGCTAGTTATAAAGAAATAAGAAAGCAAAAAATCTAGAATAATCCTAAACTATAAAAATAAATAAATACCTAATAAAAAAAACAATAGCAGGATTAAAAGGACACTTTAAAACTTAAGGAAGCTTAAACCTTAGGAATAATAAGATAAGGAAGCCTAGTCACCTCTAGCATAGACTAATAAAAGTAAGCCTTATAAATTATTAATAATATCCTAATAAGAATAACACTCTAGGACAGAAAGGACGCCTAGAAAAAGGAAGTTAAAGCTAGAAATAGCCTCTAATAAAGAGAATATTAATAATCCCGATCTATAGGATATTAAAGTAAGGCAGCTAGAGTCACTACCTAATACCTCTATAAGAAGGATAAACAAGTTATATAAAAATAGATTAAAGAATATTAACTAAAATATAATAAGTTTAGAATAAGAATCTTCTAAATATAAAAAGATCTCTACATTTAAGAAGTATAAGAGCATATAGATATAAATAGGATAAGTATAATCTATATTAAAGCCTACTACATTAATAACACACTTAATCCTCTATATAAAGAGCTAGACTTTAATACTAAGGATAATAGATAAATAATACTAATATATTTAAATTATAATAAGATATCTTAGATATCTTATAGATATTATTAGTATAAATAATATAAGTAAGAGAAATTAGATAGTAACTACTTTCTAGTAATAATATAAAGTATATTAAATAATAAGCTATATATAAGAGAAGAAACAGAAGGCTATGTAATATACCTCTAATATAAGAACCTTAAAGTAGTAGAACTATAATTTAATATACCTTATTACTAATAGATCTAGAAGACTAAGGATTTACTTAATAGAATTAAATAATTATAATAGATAATTAAAAAAGCGGAAAAAGAGTTTAAAGAAATAACTTAAGGAAAGCACATATATATAAAAAAAGAACTATCAATCGACAATACTAGCTCAGAAGATATAGGAGAGCTATAAGGACAATGGGAAGCAGATGGACTATACCTATGCGATAATAATAAGATTAAAGATATAAAGAAATTCTTCATACAACCCTATATAAATAGAAGCAAGCCTACTAAAGAATAGAAGAAAGTATAGTAGAAGTAGTGTAGATATAAGATAGAACTTATATAGGAATGATAAGAACTTAGTAAATTCGAATATATTAAAGGATATTTAGACCCTAAATAATACCACTAATACTACCTTAAAAATATCAAAGCACTATATAAATAACAAATAATAAAAGAAGAAAGATATAAAGCCTATCTTAAGATACCTATAGAACAGTTTAAAGAATTAAAATAATAATTCTAGTAGCAAATATTTAATAACAAATTTATAAATAATTACACTAATAATAAGGAATACTATAACAGCAAGTATAAAAAGACCTATAGAAATATATCAGGAAAAGTAATACACTATCTATAATAAAGCATCAGACACACGAAAAGCAAGGACAAGAATAACTTAAACTAACAAATACTCTAGGAGTTATATAAATAATAGACTTATCTAATTACCTAATACTATAAGTTTAGATTAGGGAAAGATAGCTAAACACTTAGATTAATTATAAAGTAAGCAAAAACTTTATTAACTTAAAAATAGTTACAGAGCTATAGGTACTATAAAAATAGAAATCATTACCCTACCTATTAATTAACATAAAAGGACAGCTCTTTAATTATAATAATAGTATTATAGATTAAAAGATTAATTACCTTAAGGTCTTTATTAAAAGAAAGATTTAAAAAGTAGATTTTAATATTATACCTTTAGGAAAGGATATAAATATCCTCCTAGATATACTATAGCTTAAATAATAAAATCTACTTATTAATTAAAAGAAAGGCTAGGTTATATTTCCTAGTAACCTTAATAGTAATAAAAAAATAATTATAATAAATAATAAGAGATCTTAAATCCTAACTAAAAAAAAAGGCAGTAAAATATATAATATATAGAAATCACTACCTCTAAAAGGAATATAATATAAATATAAAATAAGCTAATAATAAAAAATAGAAATCCTTAGTATTCTCTAAAAATAAGATCTAAGAAAAGATAATAAACTAATAACTAGCCAGGACTAACTAAAAAACATACTAAAAGAATACTAAGTATATAATAAACTATTTAGTAAGGAACTAGATATAGGTATCCCTAAATATAGTAAATAGGATTATAAAATTAACCTTATAGATAAAAACTTGCTATTTTAGAAGCTTTACCTACTTAACTAAAGAGAACTGTAAGTTTAAAAGGAATATATTAATAAGATACTTAGTAAGGGCTATATTAAGGAATCTAGCTTATTATTAGTATTATTAATATTCTTTATACTAAAGAAAAATAAAAAGGATAGACTAGTTATTAACTACTAACTAGTTAATATATATACTATTAAGGACTGAACCTTACTTTTACTTATTATAGAACTTAAGGATTAGTTATAAGGTAAAAAGATCTTTATAGCTCTAGACCTTAAGGGAGTATATAACCTTATTTATATTAAAGAAAGAGATAAATAGAAAATAGTATTTAGGACTAGATTTAGACTATTTAAATATATAGTAATGCCTTTTAGTCTTACTAATATACCTATAATATTCTAGTAGATAATTAATAGTATACTCTAATAGTACCTTAATATCTTTATAATATACTACCTAGATAATATCTTAATCTTCTTAGATAATAAAGAAGAATATAAAGAATATATCTATAAGGTCTTAAAGATATTATAAGACATTAAGTTATTAATAGAACTAAAGAAAAGTCACTTTTATATTACTAAAGTAGACTTTTTAAGATATATTATTATATTAAGTAAAATCTAAATAGAACTGAGAAAGATCTTAATAATAGTAGATTAAAGGAAACCTAAGAATATAAAAGAAATATAATCTCTCTTAAGAATAGCTAATTACTACTAACAGTTTATTTAAGACTTTAGTAAGATTACTAATCTATTAATAGAACTTATAAAAAAGGGTAAATTATTTAAATAAAATAATAAGGCTTAAAAAGCCTTTATATAACTTAAAAAGGCTATCACTAGTAAACCAGTTTTAGCTATATTTAATCTAGAGAAAGAAATTAAACTTAAAACAGATATATTAGACTTTATATTAGGAAGACAGATTAGATAATAAGATAATATAAGAAGACTACACCCTATCGCCTTCTATTTACATAAGTTACATAGAGTAAAACTTAACTATCTAATCTATAATAAGGAATTCTTAGTAATTATTAATTATTTTAAGGAGTTTAGATACTACCTTATAGGAAGTAAATACCAGATTAAGATATATCTAGACTACTAGAACATCTCTTACTTTACTATAATATATAAACTTAACAGATAATAATTATAATATATAGAATACCTATATAAATTTAACTTTATAATCATTTATAGGAAAGGATTAAAAAATAGAAGAGCAGATATAATTAGTTAAAGACTAGACTATAATACTAGTACTATAAAAGCAAAAGAATAAATACTAGAACTGAATAAAAAAGGAAAATATAGATTTATTTAGTAAATATAAATACTAGGATAGATATAAATAATAACTAAGGAAATCCTAAGAAAACTAGAGGAGTTTATATAAGAATTCTATAGCCATCTAGCATATAGATACTAAAGAGTTATAAAGATACTAAAAAGACTCTTATAGTATAGATATAAAGTAATAAGGAATTTAATAGAAAAGGTTATTAAGTAATATAATATCTATACTAGGATAAAGGCATAATAACATAAACCTTATAGAAAACTATAACTACTTAAAGTTACAGAAACACTATAGAGTTTAATTATAATAAACTTTATAACTAAACTACTGTTATTAGAAGAACCCTTAACCAGAATCTTCTATAATAGTATCATAATTATAGTAAAAAGACTTATAAAGTTTTTAATCTATATACCCTATAAAGAGGCAATAGATACAGAAGTTATAGCCTATATATTTTATAATAAGGTAGTAAAAGAATAAGGATTACTAAAAGAAATTCTTATAAATAAAGGTATAACATTTACTAGCAAGTTTTAGTAAACGTTAATAGCTTATATAGGAGTTAACTATAGGCTTATAATAGTATTTAGACCTTAAGTAGATAGATAGATAGAATAGATAAATTAGGTAATAGAATAGTACTTACAGTATTATATTAATTATAAATAGAATAATTAAGTTAAAAAGCTACTATATACCTAACTAGCCTATAATACCGCTTATAATAAAAGTATAAAGCTTATACTATCTAACGCTAACTTTAGTTATACTCTAAATGTATACTATAACGCAAGATAAACTGAAATTATTAACCCTATAGCTATAATCAAGAGCAAGGATCTTAAGAATATATATAATAAACTTCAGATAGAACTCGAATTTATTAAAGAATAGATATAATAGTACTATAACTCTAAAAGGTTAGAAGGACTAACCTTTAAGGAGGGAGATATAGTATATTTATCTACTAAAAATATCACTATAGAAAGACTAAGCTATAAGCTTGATTTTAAGTATATTAGACTTTATAGGATTATTAGAAAGATCTTAAAGAATAACTATAAATTAGACTTACTAATAAGAATTAGGCTCTATAAGATCTATTATATTATACTACTTAAACTAGCAGCTAATATAATCTATATTAAGACTGATAATAAACTAAAAGAAATTAACAGACTAGAGGTCTATAAAGTAAAAGTAATTAAAAGGATATAAGTAAAGAATAGTAAAAAAGAATACTTAGTAAAGTAGAAAAGCTACTTAAGAAGCGAAAATATATAAGAACTAATAAAATATCTTATTAATACCTAATAACTTCTAAGGAAATATTACTAATAGGATTAAACTAAGAAATATTAAGAATAGCAGTCTAGTCTATAATATTAGTAGCCTTAATAGAATGTATATCTATTACCGCTTACGCTTCCTATTACTTAGCTTTTTTAAGCTTATCTATTAACTAGAACCCCTGCTCTAATATCTTAGCTCCCTTAATCTAAATTTAACGCTTCTAGCAATAAAGCCGCATTAAATAAGAAAGATACTTATTTATTTAATACTAAAGATTAAGAAGTTCTACTTCTATGGCCTCCTTTATAGCCTTAATATATTACTTTGCCTGCACTAAATAATCTGCTATAAAGAAATTAGTATATAAATAAGGAAGGAAAATATAGAATAAACCTTTAGATAGAGAAACTCCCTTTCTATTATAAAGATAATCCTAATAAGTATATTTACTATAAATTTTATTCCCCTCCTTTATTTAATATTAAAGAGGAGGCTTAAAAGATATATAGTAGGAATAAGGCATAATATTATAACCTTTAGAATTAATAAGGGAAGCTCTAGCTAAATGACAATAAGTAGATTCTAAAGACATAGTTAGAACATTAAGGTCAGGAATAAAATATTTAAAGGATAAGGTTAATACTTATAATAATAGTTATAGCTAATAAGGGCTAATATAGGCCTTAAGGACAAGACTAATAAAGGGAGGGAGATTATATTATAATTAAACTTAGAAAGGCACTTATATTATATACCCCCTATATATTTTTAACTAATAAGTAACCTAGTTATATATACTTATTATATAATTATAATAATTATTAGTAATTACTTAGTAATTAAGATACTTACTAGTAATTAAGCTTAATTATATAGTAATTATAACTATTAAGCTATAATCACTATTAGTATATAGGGATATATCTATTAGCACTTAGATAGAACTTAGCTTACTAGCTATTAATAAGACTTCTTTACCTTAATACGCCTAATACATATTATTAACTATTAAGAGACATGATACCTAACCGCTTAGTCTATATGCCCTACGTATTCTATAAATATAAACCTAGTATAGACTAGTTTACCTGTTTAGAAACCCTAACCGTTACACTAAGCCTATAGTATAAACTATTTAACCCTTTAAGATAGAATTAAAAGCACTATAATATTAAAATAAGCTTATAAATATAAATAAAAGCTCTTAATAATATAGAAAAAGAAATTATAAGATTAAATTATAATTTAAGCTAACTTAAGATATTTTATATTATATTAATAAGTTTAATAGTTTATAAATAAAATTACTATTTATAATAGCTTTTTAAAAGGCATTAGAAAGTACTAATTAAAGTCTTTTATAAGTAAAAATAAAGATATAAAGACTTTATTAAGTAAGTATATTGACTTAAAATAATATAATAGAGCTTTTATTAAACTTATTAAGGCCTTTTTTATATTATTAATAATACTAACTATTTAAATAGTTAAATAGAAAAATAAATATAATATTAATAAAGTTAAAATAATAAAAGAAATAGAACTAAATAGTCTTTTTTTAATTATAAAGATAAGAAGTTAATACTTATTTATTAGCTTAATTATAGGTCTTAAATTATAATTCTTAAGTATATCTTAACAATAGGGAAAGTCCTAAGACCTTTAGTTATTTTTAAAAGGAAAGTAATTTAATAATAATATTTCCTTAAGAAATTAAACTTTTTAAATAATTAAGAATTCTCTTATAATAAGAAAGGCTAAATAAATAACTATATTATATTAATTTAGTTAAAAAAAGTATTTATTTTATTAATAAAGCCTAAAAATTTAAAAGAACTATATCTTTTTATTCTTAATAGCTATAGAAGTTATATAATTAAAGACTTCTTATTTAAATATTATTTATATAATATATTTATCCTTTTTCTTTTAATATACTTTTCTTATATCCTTTAGCTACTAGATATAGCAGTATTTAAACTATTAAAGAAAGCATATAGGAAATTCTTATTAGACCTAGCTTCTATTATAGATTCCAGTTATATCAGTAAGATTACATTTATATATAATTATAATAAAGCCTAGAAAGAAGCTATTATACAGTTAAACGCCTTAGCCAGCTAGAAAGCAATCAGACTATAGCCAGTTAATCTAGCGAAGGCCCTAATGAACTTAATAGTCATGTGACAGGTTAGTTCCCAACTGTGGATAAACTAAGCCATGCTAGGTTTATTATTAGTAGATAGTATAGGGCGTGATGCTAAGCGGTATGAAGTATTATATCTCTTAATAGTAGATATAATATATATTAGGCTTGATTAATATAAAAAAGTTTTATTAATAGCTAGTAAGCTTAAATCTATAAAAGTATAAATAAATATATTCTATATACTTAAGTGCTTCTATATAATTAGTAAAGTTATTAAGGAATTAGTAGTAATTTAAGTGAATCAGTACTGATCATAACAGATCAGTTATAATTGTTCGGTCTTGGCGCTGATTGTCTTTAGTGGGAAGTGTGATAATTAGTGAAAAAATGTAGGGTACACGTAGTGACCTGTTGGGGTCGTAACACAGGTCCGGATTAGCCTGCGTACCTCCTATATGCTTATATCTAAGCAGGCCTTGCCTGCGGTATCCTTATCTAGCTAGTCCTTATCTTTAATAATGACTTTAGCTGTTATAGGCTCTCCAGTTTATCTAGCCTGCCTGGCCTTCTAGGTATAGTTAATAATACTAAATGGCGCCTTAAGGTAAATAATATAAATAATACTAGTAATATTAATACCTATACTTAGAGCTACTATTACTATAATATAAGGGGCCTTACCTTAAAGCTATACTTAAAAACCCTCTTTATATTAAGTAATAAACTATAAGTTACTATTATTATATAAGGTATAGTAATAGTAATAGTTAAGCTAGTAGGTAAGGGCCTTATATTTTATTTAATTAGTATAGTATATAATACCTTTTTCCCTTATTAATTAGTTTAGTAATTATACCTTAACCTACCTCTTTACTTTTATTATATCTTACTTATTATAGATATAAAGGATATTATATTATATATTTAGCTAGTAACTCTAGGCCTATATATAAAGCGGGTTTTATAGCTATATAACTTCCTTAAAGTTATATTAATAGAGTAGTAGTAAGGTCTTAGTTAGGAAGATAAAAGGATAGCCTAGGCTTTATAAAAGGATAAAGCCCTAGAGCTTTAAGTAATAAGTCTTAGTAGCTATAAAGGTTAGGTAATACTTATTAATAATTATATAGTTTAGCCTCCTATTAATACTTAAGTTAGTTACTTACTATAAGAAGTTATTAGTTATAGCTACTTTAGTTAATATAAATATAATCCTAAACTAAAATAACTATACCTTAAGCTAGGGCTTATAATCTAGGCTAGTATTAATATAGTATTAAATAAGCTGCCTCTTAAGCTTAGTATAAGGAGTTACTATAATTATAATACTTATACTTATTAGTATAGCCAGAACTATAAAGACTAAGCTCTTATTATTACCTATTAGCAGTACTGCTATAAGCAGGCTCTTCCTGCTAGGGTAACTGAAATCAGGCATTATTATTATATAGTACTGTCTATAGTGCCTATATAATTATATCCTCTTCCTCCTTCTTATTCTTTTACTTCTCTTTCTCTTTTACCCCTATCTTACCTATCTATAATGCCTTAAGGAATATAACCTTAACCTACTTCCTAAAAAGGTATCTTTCCCTTACCTCTCTATCTTATCTAAGAATAGGCTTAACCTTCTTACCTAATAGTAATAATAGTAATAATAAGCTTTTATTATAGCTAAAGAATTTATATTAATAATAGCTTATTTACCTAAAGATCTCTAGGGACTTAATTATTAAGTATTTAAGTATATTAATTATAATACTATAGTTAGTAGCTATCTAACTAGTATAAGAAGTAGCTAGATTATTTATTATTTTATATTACTTTAACTTATTATAATTATCCTTACTATCCTTAAAGTTAGCCTAACTAGCTCCTTAATTATAGGTATATTTCTTATTAATAGTAATAGTAATATAGTACTAATCCTAGAGTATAATCTAGTAGCTAATATAATAAGATATTTACCTCCCTATAACTATTAATATTTAGCTACTCTTTTAAAGTACTCTTCTTACTGCCTTATTATATTAAATAAAGTTACTTAATAATACTATCTTCTCTTTATATAACTTCTATTTATTAGCCTCCTAGTAATCTATTAGTAGCTAGATATAGATTATATATATTATAAATAGTTACTTAATCTACTTAAGTAAAAAGTAAAGGATAACCTTAAATAAGTTAAAGTAAGTAAGAGACTTATAGTACTATATAATAAAAATAACCTTACTATTAATAATAAAGATATTATAGTCTTTATTAATACTATTAATAAAGTATAGCCTTATAATCTCTTTTCTTTAGCTAGGTTAGCTTCCTATAATATAAATAAGAAGTAATAAAAACTCCTTAAACCTCTTAACTAGCTTAAGCTACTTCCTAATACCTACTTACTTCTACTTACCTATTTAGTTAAAAAGGTTAGTCTTCTAGAAGCTTATAATAAAGTCCTTAAATATCTTAATTTCCTTACTAGTAAGACTATTATAATAAATAAAGGATTACCCCTACCTTATTTATATAAAGTTATTTTTAATACTAGCTTGGGGATTATAAAGTGCTTATTATTACTTTCTTTAAATATTAGCTAACTTTAAAGGAAGTCTTTAATATTAGCTATTATCTTAATTACTATAGTCTAGAGGTCGTCTATTAAGATTAACTTACTTATAAAGTATATTATTTTATTTTACTTACTTTAAGATACTATAAGCCTACTTTCTATCTCTTTTATAATCTTCTTTTTAAATAAAAGTAAGCTAAGTATATAGCCTATAAGTAAGTATATAGCCTTATAAAGCTAGGTATCCTAGACTTAGGTAAATTATTAAGTAAGGTCTTTTATACTAGCCTACTTTTAAGTAAATATAGCCTACTCCTTTAATAATACCTATCCTATAAAGATAAGGCTAGTAAGTATATAAGTAAATAGGTAGGCTAGTTATAGCTACCTTATCTTACTATTAATCCCTAGTATACTAATAAAGTACTATAGTAGGCTTATAAAAGGGTCCTTATTAAACTGCTATGTCTAGAAGCTTGCTAAGACCTGTAGTATCTATTCTTATAGGCCCTTATTACTACTGGGGCTATTGTTATTATAGCTACAGCAGTTACCTGATAGCCTGCCCCCTTTAACCTTATCCTCCTCTATCTTATTATTATTATCTCCTTCTATCTCTTTAACTTCCTCCCCTTATAGCTAGGCCTAGAGCTTCTTAAGGTTGGCCCTTTACGCTAGTATAAAGCGAAAGCTATAATTAGCTAGGAAGACCTTTTCTTCTAGTAATAGTATATTAAGGTAATAATATAAAAAGCGTTTTATATAGTTTAAGTACTAGTCTATATTAGTCTTTTTCTATAATAGCCTAAATAGTTAATTATAAGTATTATAAGGATAAGGACTAGCTAGTAGTAGTTAAGTTATTAAGGGTATACTCTTTAGTTTACTAATATAATAGTTAAAAAAGAGTTAATTTAAAGCTTTATTTATATACTATAATATCTTATTATTACCTTTATTACTTTAACTAAATATCTTTCTATATAGGCCTATATATTAACTAGGTTCCTACTAGTAAAGTAGGCTAACTAGCTAATCTACTTTAGCTAGTTAGTTATCTTATACCTTAAGATACCTTTATCTATAACCTTCTATATCTCTTCTTGTTTCTCTTGCTATAGTAACTATCCTTTAGTAATATAGGTAATTATTATCTAGTTTTCTGGCTAGGTAATTATTACTCCTTTTTATCTTCTCTTTCTTTTTTTACTTCTTTTTCCTCCTTCCTTGCTTCTTACTTTATAAATATAAAAGTAATAAATTACCTTCTTAGGCCTAGTAAAGAAGGTCTATAAATACATACTAGCCTAGAGGTCCTCTTAGGTCTTCCTATTATCTACCTTAGTATTATACTTGCTATTTAGGTATATATATAAGCACTTCTAGCTTAATATAAGATAACCTAGGTAACCTAGCTAGGTATATATAAAGCCCTAATAGACAGGGAGACCTTTAACAGGCTTAGTTAGGTTAGATAGACTATACTAGGCTAGTAAATCCTCTTTTAGTTCCTCCTCCTTTAGTAGTATTAGTAGTAGGGCTTTATAGTAGCAGATAAGATTACTATAGGCTTAATAGCTAATATCTAGGTAGCAGTCTTTTAGGTAGCCTTTTAGATTATAGATATAGACTGTATAGCTATAGAAGACATAGATTAGTAACTGATATTCTTTATTATATATAAGCTACTTTCCTTTACCCTCTCCTCCTCTTAACCCTTCTACTTTTTTTCTCTTTATCTTTATTGCCTAGATACTAGTATTAGCGCTACTAGGTAGTAGGTCTAGTAGGTGCTATTGGGCTATTATAGCCATAGTTAGTCAGTCCGGTCAGTTATTAGCTTCCTGAATATTATTATTAAGTTTAAGATAGGAAGGAGTAGAAACTAAAGATAGATAGATAGACTATTTAGCCTGCCTAAGTCCCTCCCAGCCTCTTTTTTCCCTTCTATCTTATATTATTTATCTCTCTCTTCTCTTGTCTTCCCTTTCTATTACTTTTTACGTTTTCTTTTTCTATTTTTCCTCATTTCCTGTCTATCCTGTTTACCCTAAGGAACAGAGTAGGTAGAGACTTAGGGTTAATTCTAGGCCTATAATTGGTTACTTATAAGGTTAGTAGTTTAGGGTTAGTAGTTTGCCCTCCCCTGTTGTCTCTCCTAGCCCCGCCTAATAGGGGTTCCGCGTACTGCCATTAGCCTATACCGTTTTCCTGAGGTTAGTAGTTTAGCCTAAACTACTGCCTGCCTAGCGGTTAGGCACTCCCCCCTCTCCCTGAGGGATTAGTCTATTAGTACTCTTCCTAGTAATATTTTTATATACTTTATATTATACTAACTGTATATAAATACCCTTTTTTATTATATTTAATTTTCTAGCTTAGCAAATAGATAAATAGTATAGGATTAATTATTAGTAATAGTAGTAGCTATATTATTAAATTACTCTACTTCTTAATAATATTAAGGTTATATTAAATTATTACTATAATCTTATTTCTTTTTACTATTTATACTAACTTATAATACTTTCTTAAATATTACTATACTTACTTTTTAGTATATATATAATAATATACTTTATAAATAATAAATAGAAACTTAAGTAGTTTTATAAATAGTCTTATATTATCTATAATTAATACTATTAGCTTATAACTATTAAATATTAATAAGTTTATTATTAATTATTTTATTTTAATAACTATTAATTATTATTTTAATTTATTAATATACTTACTTTTATAGTTACTATAGCTTAAACCTTAACCTTAACTTAATTATATATATTACTATAAATAAATAACTTCTATTAGTTAATAGCCTGTAATAATATTAATATAATATATAGTTATATTTATAATTGTAACTTAGCTACTTTTTAGAATTCTCTTACTTTATAGCTATTCTTTACTTATTTTCTTTTATTTTCTTAATTATTATTAAGTATATAGGAATACATAGACTAACTTAAGATAAATTGTTTACTAATTACTATTTACTTTCTAATAATACTAAATGCGCGTAACTGGCTTTAAAACTGACTGTAATATTATAATACTTTACTTTAATAGCTAAAATTTAAAATATAATATACCCTTATAATTATTAATTAATATATACTTTTAAAAGTAATTTTTTTAACTTTTAATAATAGTAACCTGAATTTATTAAAGGTAATGAATTCAGGTCCCTATTTTTATTAATATAGTTTTAGTTTATATATATTTTCTATTAAATTTAAATCTATATTTGCCTTATAGCTAAGATAGAGTTATATAATATCCTCTTCTTTTAGATAGGCCTAACTAGTAGTAATAATCTCTTTTATAATATTATACCTTATAATATTAATACTATCTAATATAATACTAATATTATTATTATCTTAAATAATCTAGTATTAAATATATCTCCTGCCTATTTAAGTCTATAATATAACTACTTCTTACTAAGTTTTTACTATTTTATAGTCTACTTCTCTCTAGTAATAGATAATATTATCTAGTATAACTATTAGAAACCTATACTTAATATAACTATACCCTCTTAATACTAAAAGCTATCTAATAACTATATTACTATCTTTTAAAAGCTTTAAGTAAACTAAATCTATAATATCTCTACTAATATAATAATTAATAATATCGTATAATATACTACTAGTTAGTTTATATATCTATTAAAAGTACTTTATAAATATATCTAATTAAAGTACTATCTTATATTTTTAATAAATAAGTATATAGTATTTATTATTAACTTTTATATACTTATCTATTACTCTTAAATAGTAATTAATAAATTATAGTAATAAAAAAGAATAGAATAGTAAATCTTATATTCTATATTATAGAACCCTTTTTACTATATTACTATAAACTTTAAATATAATACTAACCTTAACTAACCCTAAATAGAATTTTTAACTAATTAGTAACTTAGCCTAGTAGTAAGCGATATTATAGTAATATATAGCCTATAAAATTCTATTTATATAGATAATTCTATTAGAATCGTCTATAAATAATACCTAGGGCATGGGCCTATATTTCTTTATTACAGTATTATTCTTTGCGACCGGAGAAGGAGGTAGGGAACTGAACCAACCCACACTGACAGATAAGAGGCCATGTTTTATATAAGGTCAAGCGACTCCATCATATCCTGTCTTCATATAACCTATATTTCTCTAGTGAGTGAAGTTTTGAATTAAGGTCTTTTCGATGATGGCTTATGACCTATTACGCGACGCGAGTACGCGTTTGACTTATATAATTTAGAGTTTTATTTCCTACATGTGAGTTCAGGTGGTGACCTATCTTACCAGACTTCATCCGTTATTCTCGTTTTTGTCTTCACTTTACTGTATTAACTTTACGATTTTTGATTGGGGGAAAGAGTAATCCCTGCAAGCGATAAACTCTAAGAACATCGGTTGGGCAGACTGCAAAGAGAATACAGGAATAGGGAATGGCTTTTTGATAGCAAAAGGCCGCGAGACTAGTAGACCTGTAGACGTTGTCGCCAGAGATGAAGTCGGAATCCTTGAATTTGCAGTCATGTTCGAATGTCACTTCTTTTTCTAAATAATAAAGCTCTTTGTAACATGTGTCCATACAGCAGCAATCTTGAAACCGAGGCCTAATTATAATAGGACTCAAGCATGGCGCGTATACACAAACCATCGCGACCCACTCCGTTTGACCTCTCAAGAGGTTCCAAGACCAAGAGCTCAGAAAGAAGGCTCAATAGGATGCTTCTTATGGAACACATTCAAGGGATCGTACTTCCCCTTCAGCACCTGCAACTGCGGATAGTGCTCCTTATACATGTACTGTCCGGAGTGCTGACGCATGGCGCCCGCGTTTGGATACACCATCCCCTTGATGATATCACCTCCAACAATTTCTTCGTGTTTCTCACGTGCATACTGAACAAGACCTAATGAAAATTTGGCAGCTTCATCAGCTTCCCTTTCATCCGCATACCTACATCGCGGCTTCTCGTTAGTCATTGCTTCTGAGCTTGAATGGCGCAGCTTACCCAACGTAGAGAGCCATGTCCTTCCAGTTCAATCCTTTCGGATCCTCTGGACGGGCCCGTGACGGGGGCCACGCAGTAGTCCTCCCGACATTCTCGTTTGTCACCTTTGTCCAGTTGTACAGGCCAAGGAAGAGCTGGGTCCCTAATTCTCTCTTTTCGTCCCTCCTATACCACTCGCGAAGTCTATCAATAACTGGTAACCAAAGCT
>LBNR01000006.1:122991-260957 GCA_001262555.1 Fusarium nygamai
AATGTAACACTATTCCTACACCCCTCCAGGATCAATATTGTTAGTTAGGTACTCCGTAGCTCAATTGGGTTAGAGATCATAGTGATATGTACGGTACATCATAATTAGGCGTAGTATATTTTAATTCATAGCAGTAAAAGATAGCATAGTTCATACTGTTCCGCTGTACGCATAAGCTCTCTATTTAGCTTACACATTTCCTCTAACCTGCTGACGCTCGTCTTAGTAGGAACAGTGTTGCATTGGCAATGGAGATGCGGTAGCATCCCCTCGGGAGGGCCTCGGGAGAGCCTTGACCACATCCCTACATACCAATAACTACATTGATTAGAGAAGCGAAAGCTTAATTCCACTAAGCATATGGTCAGCACGAGAAATGACCTCGGTCTATAGAGCTCGGTAAGCAGCCACTACCATCGTCTCCAAGCCACTGAAGGGTCCAAGACAATGTGGCAGATTGCCGTCCTCCAATCCCGACTTACTGGTCAATATGGTGCAAAGTTTGGCACGGTCTTGCTGTGGCGGGCCAGTGTGGGAATAAAGCCCCCAGACCAGACCCCGGATCAGGTGGACGGAAGTTAGAAGCCACGGATAAGGTGGTGCCTTAGTCACCGTAGCACTGGGAGATCAGAACGATACTGTCTACTAGAGTGCAGACGCTAGCTTTCCCATGTACCAACATTGTCCTGAATTCAAGGTAGGTTGTCGGCTTGCCATGGAGCTCTTCAACATCGTCGGTTCCCAGAAGTTGGACGGGAATGAACACAGCAGAACTCTGGATCCCCGAACAAAGGAAGACCTCTGGAGCATTCCCGTCGCCAACGGGACTGACCTCGACAATGCAGTGAAAGCGGCTGACAAGGCTTTCAAGTCCTTGAGATCCTTGTCTCTTGAAAAGAGGCAACAGTGTGTGTCCGCGCTTGCAGAGGTCTTGACGGCGAATCGAGCAGACATTCACACGATTCTGGCAAAGGAAACTGGCAAATCTGTACGTGCCGCTCTCCTTTAGTGTTATTGGCTCTATTACACAATGTCGCGATCAGCTGCTCACATTTCTGATACAGGACTTGCTCACCAACATAGAGATTGACGGCGCCCTCGACTTCATCAACTTCAATAGTAAGTTATCTCTGTCCTGCTGAGAATAAGGTCTTCATTCGCTGACTGAGAAGTAGCGTCGCAATCGGTACCAAACACGGTTGACTATAAAGACGATAAGATAAAAATCGTCTCGATATATCCGCCTATCAGTATAGTTAGTGCTATCTGCCCCTAGAACTTCCCCCTTATCCTTATAATAGCTAAGATCTTAGCTTCTTTTATAATAGGAAAATGTATTATTATTAAGCCTTTACCTTATATACCTTATATAATACTTAAATTTACTAAGTTAGCACTATCTATACTGCCTTTAGGCGTATTTTAGGCTTTAAATAGTAATAATAATATTAAAAGACTAATAATAATATATCCTAGAATTTATAAAATTACTTTTATAGGATTAATAGCTATAAGAAAGAAGGTCTTTAAGAATATAGTTAAGATAATAAAGAAGGTTACTTTAAAGCTTAGTAGTAATAACCTAAGTAATATCTGCCTTAATATTAATATAAAGTATATTATAAAGGAAGTAACTATAAGTATAACGTGGTTAATAAGCATGCAACGCAGATAAGTATATAACACACTTTTCCCTTTTATATCTAACTTTTTATCTAATTAATTAGTTTTTAATTACTAAATATATTATAATATTTAGATAAAGCTAGAACCCTCCTTACCCTTTAGGCCCTTTAAAATAACTTAAAATTAAGTACTTAATATACTGTAATAATATATAAGATCTTTAAGCCTAGGCTATATTACTATAGAAATAGCATTTAATTATAATATGATTTTATTTTAAAATTATAGAAACTATCTAATTTAAAAGAATAAATAATAGTCTAATTTATCTTTAACCTAGATTTATAAAGATTTCCTTTATAACTATATTTTATAGAAGAAATAGCTAATTCTCTACTAGATAATTATAATATATTACCTATTAGTAAGTATTAGGCTTATAACTTTATAAAGTAATAACTAAAGCTAAAGATGTATTTATTTTAAAGGTATAACTATTAAAGAGCTAAATATAAAGATCTAATTATTATTTATAGCTAGCTTAGGCTTATATGAAATATAATTATAAAGTATAATATCTAATTAAATAATATTTAGAACTTTAATAAGACTGGCTTTATAATAGGCCTTATTATAGCTAGAATAGCTATTATAGGTTTAGAAATATAAGGAAGGCTAAAATTAGTATAACTTAGAAATTGTAAATAAATTATTATAATTTAAGTAATTAATATAAAAGGTTAAGTAATTATACTATTTATTATTAATATAAGCTAATATTACCTTATTAATTAGTATTAAGAATATAACCTCTTACTTAATTAAGTTATTATAATAAGCTAAAATAAGTAAATAAATAATAAGTTAGGTCTTAAGTAACTAAAGCATTTTAATTAATTTATAACTAACTAATTAACTAGTCTCTATTATCTCTTAATCCTTAATAGTTATAAAAGCTATTACTTAGCTAATTTTAAGAGATATTACTAGGATTATAAGATTATTATATTTTATATATTTACCTATATATCTTATTTACTTTAGCATCTTAATATTAGGTACTTTATAGTATTAAAAAAGGCTTATAGTTAAGAAATAAAGTATTTAATTAGATACTTTATTACTTATATTTCTAAGATAGAGTTCTTCCTAGCCTTTTATATTACTTTTTAAGCTATTTTTATAGAAAGTAATATCTAGGGGGTTTTAAAGGAGCTAGGCTTACTCCTCTTAACCTAAAAACTATAATTTTAAAGCTTAATATATAGCTATAGACCTTAATACTTCCTAAAGAGGCTATTTAACTATTAATATTATAGGCTTTAAAGACTCTAAAGATAGTAATTAAGGCCTAATTTTAGTCTAAATACCTTAAAAAGTAAATTAAAAGGTATTATAGTAGCTTCTTAAAGTCTATTATTAAAGCTTTAAAGTTAGTTATTAAGGTAATAAAAGTAATTATATATAAGGTTATTTTATTAAGGGCTAAGCTTTATAATTATTAAGATATAAATAAGATATTAAGTTAGTATTATAAGGTAAAAAAGACTAAACTATAGAAAAGAGAGATTATAATTATATAAGAAGTATTATAAGTAATTAATTAGATAGATATTAATACTTAAATAGTAATTAAATTATTAAAAAGTAATAGTTAAAGAAGGTTAAAGTAACTAGGTAGTTAGTATCATAGTATATATAGTAAAGGTAGTTATAATATAAAGACTTATTAGGTAGTTCTTAAGTTATCTAAGGAGGAATTTAGTAAGTAAAAGCTAGCCTTTTTAAACTATAGCTTAAGCTCTTAAGCTATAGTTTAAAAAGGTTAAGGAAAGTGTATTATATACTTATCTATATTATATACTTATTAACTATATTATATACTTTTTAATTTTTAGCTTATAATTTTATATAGCTTTTATAGTAATTAGTTTTACTTTTATAATAAATTAAAGATAAAATTCTTTATATTTTCTATATTAAGACTTTTATTTTATACTTTTCTTTTAAGTATATATTCTTACCTATTTCTTATAGTATATAAAGATATAGTAGGTATAAAATATTATATTAAGGGCCCTTTAAATAAAAGGATAAATTTTAGTAAATTATAGCTATAGCGCTTAGTAATATAATTAAAATCTTAAATAGACCTTTAGCTTAGTTAATACTAGGTTAATATAAGGCTAAGGGGTAAGGATATAAAGGAGTATCTAGTCTAGTAAAATCCCTATAGATCTTATATAGCTTTTATACTTCTAAGAATATATAAAACTTTTTTATTAATATTAATATTATATGTATTATAAATAGGGAAGTAAATATTAAATTAGGGAATTAATATAAGGGATAAAAGAAGAATTTATACATAACTATATTACTATATATCCTAATTATAAAGGCTATTAGAAGCTTAAAAGTAATATACTAGGCACTAAGAAGGCTCTAGCAGGCTAGGTTACTATTATAGACTAAAAGGCTAAAGATAGATATACAGATAAGACTAAAAGAGATAATAATATAGTAAATAGTAATATCCTAGTTACTAATTTAAAAAATAGCTATATAAGTAGTAATACTATATAAAACTATATAATAAAGGGTAGAAAGGCTATTAACTTAGATATTATAAAAGGTAATTATTATTAAGATAGGTTATTAGTAGTCTAGAGAGAGTAAATACTATTGTTATCACTCGCCTATTTAAAGATATAAGCCTTCTCTATGCTATGACTATTTAACTATAGCCAGTAATGATCTGCTAAGTAATTGATCACTTATGCAAGTGTACTATGCAAGACACGTGAACCTTACTTGCCCTTGTCCAGACTTTTGATTATCCTGAGTCAGTTGGCCTTGAGTAAGCCGGCTGGCCGGCAGACCACTTAAGGATCAGCTGTGGGGTAGAAATAGATCGCGTGGTGGCATAGAGCTAGATGATCCGGGGTTGGGGTCAAAACGATGTTATGGTTTTTAGGTACCTGGTAAAGTTTATAAATATAGAGTTAGGTTTAGGACTTAATTCTACAGACAGTTGATTTGCATAAACCATCTGCTATTGCTGCTATTTTCTTATCTTGAAAATCGTGTCCTATTATTAGAGAATTACTAAAAACCTCTCCTTGCTGATCTATAGATCTGCGTGCTATTAGCTAATATCTACATATTCCTAAGCCCTAAATTCTATATCTAGTAGATATTATTAAATACTCTAACTATTTAATACTACACTATTATAGATTATTTAATATCTTATCTAATAGGTCTACTTAGTCTTTACTACTATCTAGCTCTATATCTTTAAACTATATACTAGTAAGTAGGTGTAAGTCTAGGCTACCTAAATTAGATACCTAGTTATTAGACAGAGAGGCATTTATTTTATCTATTTCCACTACTAAATCAAAAGAGCTAAAAGAATAAATACTTTTAAGACCTTTAATAGTATTAGAAATACTTAATAAGATCCTAATCTTAGTAAGGTAAGAGGATTTTATAGTAGACTAGCTACTACTTGCTATAGAATAGCCTTTTAGTCCTTATAAGGAATATAAAGCTTAATTTATTACTAATATATAATTTAAATATTAGTATAGCTAATAGACTATAATATCTATCTAGCTATATAGGCAGCCTCTTTACTAACTAGCTAGATTACTTTTAATTAAGGTAATAGTTTAGTAAATAAAGAGGCTTAAGGGCTTAATCCCTTTAAATTAAGGTTAATATACTTCTAATATTTTAATCAGTATTTAAAGCTGCCTCTAGTTTACTATAACCTGACTGCTAAGCCTGGCTTTAAATATATATATTACTATAAAGATAGTAGAAAAGGCAGTATTAGTATAATAGATTATTAGTAGCTATTATATATTTACTGGAGCTAATTTATTTATATACTAATAGGTAGAAACCGCAGCAGTTTAAGTTAAATAGGCTCTGAAGGATAGTTAATAAAGTAAAAAGTAATAAAATAAACTTTATTAATAAGGGCAGAGGGGAGAAAATCAGTTAAACTAATATTAACTATAATTTTCTAATAATAAAGTAGCAGTTTAGTAATACTTAATTTATATTAATTTTAATATCTTTAAGTAGATTAGTATTTTAACTTACTAGTATATATATATATAAAGTTTATATAAAGAATAATAGATAGATACTATTAATAACTTCTATAACTTAACTTAAGGAATTCTTCCTTAGTAGCACTAAACTAAGTAAAAAGATCCTCTCTATATCTAGAGAGAATTATATAGTTATTAACATATTTAGTCTTTAGGTAATATAAAGCACTATAATATTAAGCCATAAGCTAGAGTAAGTCTACTATTATATTATAAAATGCTATTAATTAGTAAAATACCTTAAATAGCTGGGCTTTTTTATATAGTGTAAAGACCTGTTAAACTTAAAGCTAAAGTCCTCTTCTACTAGTAATAGGTATTAACTAAAGATCTATATATACCGCCTCTATTTAAAAGAAATACTATAATTATAGAGGATATAACACTACTAAAGATAATTTAATAAACTTACTTTAGGTCTATTAATTTATTTTAAATAACTAGTACTAAGACTTTTAGTATATTTAATTACTTTAGTTAGCTATATTAAGTTAAATATTAGGTAATTATTACTTAATAAGATAGGTAAAAAGGTAAGTAATAAAGCGCCCTATACTAAGTTAATAGTAAAGGATTTTATATTAAAGATATAAAGAAGCTTATTTAAATTAGCTATTATTATTACTAAATAAGATAGAAGAAAATAACCTTAGCTTATTAATAAAACTTAGCAGTACTAAAATAAGAGCTTTTAAACCCTAATTCTTTTATTATAGAATTAGATATAAACTATAGTAATGTTAGTAACTCTTTAAAAATATAAACAAGTTTACCTACACTATAAAAAGCGAATAGTATTACTTAAGTTAAAAAGAGTAATAACTTATTTATTTTCTATCTATATTATTCTTAAAATATAGACTTATTTATTAAAGGTAATATTAAGTAAATATATAAAAAATATTCTTAAATAAATTTATTAAGTATAGGTCTAGGCAGAATATTAAAGTATCCTTATTATTATAAGAAGTTAATATTATCTAGAGATAGTTTACTTAAGTCTAGATTACTAATAAAATCAAGGTAATTACCTATTAGCTTTAATATTATACTATTACCTTTAGACCTAGACTCTATTTATATATTATTAAGATAATATAGTAAGTGATTTAAAGATAAGAATTAGTAGGCTCCTAAAGAAGAGTCATTAGTTATAAATATACTATCCTGGATCTAGATATTATTAAGGATAGTAGCTATAAAGCTAGTATTAGTCTTATTTATATCTTTTATATTTCTTAATTTAAGCTTTTTACTATTAAATAGGTAAGCTTTATTTATTATACTAACTCTTAACCAGTTAATTAAATAACTTACTGCTTTAGCTTTTAGCCCCTAGCCTTATAGTAGACCTTATTTAAATAGCAGTTTAGATAAGGTAAACCTCTAAAGGCTAGGTTATAGCGGATCTTTTTACTTTTATAGTAAAGGTATGCTTACTTTATATAGCGTTTTAGTATACTGAGGTTAATAAAGCGCATTAAGGAACGTTTTCTTAAGATTAATAAGTGATAGCTGAGTTTGCAATTGTAAGAATTGTGAAAAAAACGGGCTGATCGGCTTCTGTTCCCCAAGGTTGGATTACCCCACACCCCACAATCGGCTAATGCATCTTGACTCAGGAATCGCTGCCTCAGTGTGTTGACCCGATTGCCGGAATGCGGGGTCTAAAGGCCAGGTTGCAGCAGATCTTTCTACTTCTGCCATAGGGGCATGCTTGCTTTACACGGAGTTATAGCATACTTGGAGGGCAGATAATTTATAACATAAGCCCCAGAGTAGTATCTTTAAGAAATAAAAATAAAAAATCATTAATAATATAAAGTACTTATAATATGCTTCTAAGCTACTCCGTATCAATTGTTCATATCTGTTGCATGGGCGCATTCTCGTCGAATCAGTTGAGCATGAGCTTCAGATCTAGGCTTAATCTTGACCATAAAGGGTGGTTTTCTATAGTCAACACTAAGACTTCTTGACGGATCGACGGGCTTATCCGGAACCTCCTCAACATCGAAGCAATAGAGCAACCTACTGACCGAAATGAGCAGGTTGTTCCATGCCACATTGTTCCCGACACACACTCTGCGGCCTATTCAGCTATTAGTGCGCCGTTCTGTTACGGAAGCTCAGTAATTTAAAATATCTTACCTGCACCAAACCCCACATGACCTTTAGTAGGAACATCCAGATCATCGTCGAGAAATCTTTCGGGATAAAAGCGCTCTGGCTCTTCGTAGTCCAGGTGGGCTATTGCCCAGCTATTAAATGTTACGACAGTTCCAGCGGCAATATGATAGCCATCGAAACTGTCGTCCTTGGTCAACGCATGAGGAACGCCTGTTTCGACAATTGATGGTCTATAACGTGATTAGCGATGTGTTGACAATAGAGCAAGTCGAAGTCCAAGGTAAGAAACATACTTCCAACGCATAGCCTCCTTAATCACGCCCTTGACCAATGGCAACTTTTTCATGTCGTCAAAGGTAGGGAGGCGCTCTGCGTTGTAACCGCATACAGAGTCCAGCTGCTTTTGGGTTCTGCCAAGCCAGTCAGGATACAATGCCGCAGCAGCCAACATCACGAGCAAAGTAATTCTTGTAGTATCAGACCCAGCTTCGATAAGAGTACCAGACATCCAGTAGATCTCCTCCTCGGTGAAGTTGCCGTTTGTATTTCGTTCCAAGAATTCTGTCATAAAGCACGGTTGCTGGGTCCCAAGTCTTTGCCTCTCAAGAAGATCATCATGCAACTTCTTAAAGACCCTACCGCATTCAGACACCGTAAGTATGAGTTTGCATCACATGCCCAGGCCATGGGCATGCTGGTTCTTGAGGTTACTCACCTTGCTGTTTCTTCATGAAGGGCATCTCCAAACCATCGCCAAACTTGCCACGACTTTGGGATTGGTACTTTCAGTAGCCAAGGGAAAACATCCACTACGCTCTGCCCAGGTATCGCATACTTGGTAGACCTCGAGAGGTTGCTTAGTAAAGCAGCCATGTCCTCGTCCCCTAAGTCTGAACGCCTACCGTAAACAACACCCATAATGATGGAATTGGAATAGCGGGCATTTGCCTCCCACCAATTATCAGGGTTATCCAGGTAGTGATAGAGGAGAGCGCGCGACTCCTTATCTTGATAAGGTTCGAACAAGTTCGATTTGGTGTTGTTGAGGATCGAGTGCATTTCCTTTCGCGTCTTTCGCCAGTCAGGTCCATAAGGCATAAATAGAAATCGCTTGTGGCCCGAAATTAGGTCATTGGCCATAGGGAGGTTTTGTCGAGAAGAGTAGATTGCTGCTTTCTTTTCGAGCAGTTCATTCACTGCTTTGCGGGAGTTGAGGAATATCCAAGGTGTTCCGCCAAATGTCATGGTGTGCCTAGAGGTCCGAGGTCAGCTTTGTAGCTTGTCTCGGAGCAAATAAGGGAGGGAGTAAAGAGAAGGTAAGGCAAGCGGCAAACTTACATCTCTCCTGCTTTTTTCGCGACTTCAGTCATCCATGGGCCCTGCGCCTCAAATGGCACCTGGAAGCTATTACCAAAGAAGGGAATGCCAGGTATCGGATTCGGGTAGTTGTATTTTCCATTTCGGCCGGCTCGTCCAGCTACAAGTAGGGCTATGAAAGTAATGAGTGCAAGTCCAATCATGGGATAGAAAACATGTGCTGGAGCCCTCTCGGCCCAGTCTTGGACGAGGGTGATGAGGGCCATTGGATGGTACGGATGGAAAAGTATAATATGCTTAATTTCTCAATGAAGTCTCCTTTAATGATTTGGAAAGAAGGTGCTGTGAATGTTTTACTCCAGGTTGGGTTCTTGTTAGTTATATGGCTTTCTCAATTGGTGCACCTTCGGACTGCCGAAGTTCTGGCTAAAGACAATACTCTAAATATGGCAAGGAAGGCATACGAAACTTGAGCCATCTCTGTTGAAGTCGGGTCGCAAAGCGGGGAAGGATTCACAATCGGCATGCCGATGCCGAAATAAAGCCACTAAACACTATTCCATAAGGAACAGCGGGGGTATATTGCCCCGGCCATGGCATATAATGAGACATATAAGCAGGCTCTTCACAGGCAAAGAAGTAAAAGTTATTTAAGTAATTGAGAATTACAGTGAACAATTTCTATATTACAATCTTTCCAAGCTATGTAAGACAAGTGAAGCATGCTGTAATATGGGAATATATCGGCCGATTTTCCTATACGAAAAGCACTCACTTAATATACCAACCAAGGGTAGTTTGGACTGAGTAGCATCAACTGGAACCAGCTCAGCACTACATACCCCGTCGGTCTCACATGGCTTAGCCAAGTACGGTGCCCCTTTGTTGTGACTGATCCATCTCTGAGAGTCGATCGACTCAGGTCCATCTAGTTGAACCCAAGGCAGACTAACGGCTTTTGTGCCTGTCATAGCCGACGGTCTCTTTTTAGTGGCAGTCCAGTAAGTCCAGAGACACAATAGAGAGTGATAAACACCAATCAGATGGAAATCTGTGCGTTCCTTTGGTGTGATTATTCTACAAGCTCTGATAAGCTGACCTGCATGCCAGATTGCTGACCTGCTGGATCGGCCCTGCCACTCTTGAAGCTGAGAAAAGTCTTCGGAAGCAGACGTTTGTTTCCCATTGGTTAAAAGGTTGTCTCTAAGATGTCTAGGTATAGCCGAGTAAAGCATGTTGAACTCTACCATGAAGGTGAGATACGGTGGCTTGGCTGGATCTCCTTCAATTATGTGTCGCAACTCACTGAATATAAATACCAGATGTGAGTCAAGAGGTGATCGAGCCACGTCAGTGAATGCCCAACCAGAATCCTGTTTCTTGTGGAGAATTGAATTCCGCCGGTGATCTTTGACAAGGAGTGAAAGTAAAGAGTATAGCATCCATAGTTTAGAGATGTTTGAGGGTAGGTCGATCGATCGGATATCAGAAAGGCAGTCGTGAATCGTTATTCTAGGCTCTACGAGACGAGGCTGCTGGTTGTAAAGGGACTCCCACTCAGCCGCTGACTTTGCAAACCAAAACTGACAATCTTCCGGTAAAGGTGTCGAGACTTCGAGCGGACACAACTGTGCTGGCACGTTCCTTATGACAGATCGCTGTGTGCATTGCAGAAGGTGTCGGAAGACTGTCCTATGGTCGTTTGTAAGATTTTGTTGTATAGAAGTAATGAGCCAAGGCTTACCGCTTGAAGGACTCCTGTTGTGCCCATTTTCTCCACAACTTATCTAACTCGCTGGAGGGCCTATCCAGCATGAGGCTTGGATGAAAATAGCTATGTTGAGCAAACATGCCAGCATGTCGAAGCATCTGTCACCTGTTAGATTTTGAAAGATTCAGGTTTGCTAGCGGGACTTGGTTACTAATACTGTAAGCTCTGACAAAAAGTCAGATATCTCAGATATTCTTTTGTCCCCACTCCAAAGGCCCGTTTCTGACAGTATCATAAGCGATTGGACATACGAGAGGTCGCGGGTCAGGGTATTCTCCCGTTCACCCTGCGGTCAGGTTAGCCCCGACATCATGAGCAAGTGATTGTGACTTACCGATGCGGCAAGGTGGAGGCGTAGCACATCAAACAGTCCCAACGCGAACTTGCGGGCAGAAGGCCGTGATGATGATGCGGCGCCAGCAATAATACATGCTATAACAAGATGTAAACTGCAAGTTGAGGGATCGAAGGTCGCAATGTGGATAAAGGCCGAGGCATCGGTTTCCTGAGTAGTGAGGAACACCTTGAGGAACTTGTCCAATGTCTCGGTGGAGGGGAACATTCGGATTGCCTGCAATGAGTGGGCCGTCTGACCCCCATCGATCATGGCCAGGATGATCTCATCTCTTCTGGCAGACGACAAAGATCCCCTGATTACAGACGGATTCAGATGTCCTAGGCCCTCTGCCAGGTGAAGTTGCTCATCGAGCGGAACATAGAGAGCGGCTCTTGCTGAGGCCAGGTAGTCCTCATTACTCGGTTTCCAACTCCCCAAAGTGGTATTGTAGGATATAACGGCCTCCTCGAACCCGAGTTTATCTTCGGGCGGCAAGCCTTCGGAACTTGTGGCTATTAAGCCTGTCGAGTCGTGCAATAAAGTACCATCGATATATCCGGAGAAATCAATGTATGGGAGAGGAAGAAGAAACGACGGGTCAAATTCCGCATGAAGCGAGGCATTCTTCAACCACCCCGCAGTGTCACTTAGTGTTGTGTCGATAATGTCTGTAGACTGGATGTCACTGCAAAGCTACAACTCTTCAGCATGGCAACCGACCCGAGCGGGGGATGTCGTTCTACCCACCTGTAGAGGTCGCGAACAATCTAGTGACAGGTGAGAGTTTGAAAAAGCGAAATCAACGTCAGGATCTTCATTTTCAATCATAAGGCCCTCCCTATCCTCGTCTCCGGCAACGGGAATTGTCCTAGCCATGGTCAATGGTGGCACTTCAGCAGAGTCTTGCGTGGTCGACGATAGAATGTTGGAATCACTTCTATCGATCGAGGTCCCTGTGCTAGTTTCACTCAGTCCGCGTGGAGCTTCTGCTGCTCCCATCCGGCAGTCTGCTATAACCTGACTTGAGCGAATGCAGGAAACACCACGTTTTAGACATCGTCGGCATATCTCAAGATCGTCACATCGAACCTTGGAAGCAGCGCAAGAAAGGCATGCTTGGGAGGCCCTTGGACGCCGGCTAGACAAGCCTCTCTTCCTCGATGGTCGACTGTCTTCTGGAGGCTCCTGGGGTACTTGGCGCTTCATGACGTCCCTGAATGCAAGTCAAAAGCGGTAAGCATTTGCGTCACTCAGACTTCCCGTACCTGCAGCAGTGCTCAATTTAGGGGCGGGACTCGGTGGTGACGAGGCAAGGCTATGCTGAGCTCCTGAAAGACCTTATCATTAGCATTTGCTGCGCCAACGCGCTCTTTGCATTTTGAAAGGGATCAGCTGGGCTGAGTTACCAGGCCTTCTGAATGTACTAAGCTAGATGCACAATAGAGAACCACCACCTGGAGTCGCTAGGATCAAAGAAGCAGTAGTAAGGACTTACCAGATAGGCTATACGGCGGGTGCAAGCATAGAGAAAGAGTTCCTAGGAAGGTGTCCTAATTCGTCGCGCTGAGTGTCACTGTTAAAGGTGTTTGTGAATACTGAATGAAAGGCGGGGTTGATTTTCTGGGGAAGGATTAAAAAAACCAAGCGTAACTTACTAATTACAGCCGGAGGACACGAATCAGCCGGGGCAACACGGTTCCCCACACTTTGGTGGCAGTGTCACTTCGGTAAAACTCTGGTGATTTCGTTTACGTCAAGAAACCCACTACACGACGAGTGGGGCTCCCCTTTGGTCAGCCCCGCGAGTAAGAGTCATGTTACTACTCCGTATCGGCAAGCCGAAAGCTCCATCTGCGTCTGTCCCTTATCCTCCAGTCTTGGACAGTATTAATTACGTAAATGCGATTGGTCGTGCCAACCCTCGGCCCCATTATTTCAAGTTCCGAGAATCGCGGAGTTACGGAGTGCTCGGTAGTATGGGCTTTTCTGACCTACCGAACTAGGTATCCTTATAGTAAAGATCATCCAAAAGCCCTCTAATGCCCCTTTAGCGGTCTCAAGACGTCAAATGAATAATCCCCTCAATTTTCCGCTATTTTTAACTCTCTTATTAGATAGAACGGTGTCGGAATATAATATGATTCCGTTGTCGATCTTCATGACTCAGCTGACGTATTGAGAGCGCTAAAGGGATCTGCAATTAGGTTTGCGCTTCTGTCCCAAATAACTTAATCCTTCCAGCAAGTTAGAGGCAATAGCTATAGCAAATTAGCAAATAAAAAAAAGCTTCTATTTGCAATCTTAATATTTATTCTTTTACTATAAATACCATACTACAACAAGCCCGCTCATACTGACCAGCATAAGTGATCTATTTAACATTGGCGGTCTACCCTACACGCACAATGTTGTCTATCGTATTTCAACCAATCACAGCTGTTCCGTTGCCTGACATCAGAGGGAACATCCACTCAGTCTGGATCTAGCCCAACACCCCATGCTGACCTGGAAATAATACAGAACACATTGACCTGCAATCTTTAATTCTGCAACAATACTAAATCACAGAATTGGCAGTTGGCACTTTTACCAATTAATATATTAGGCCTCGGCCAAAGAATGCCAAAGTCCAGTCAGTGGAGCTGCATGATAGACATTTAACTGCTGTATTGGGTGATCGACTTGGACAAAGTGTTCTACCAATTAGATGCTGCTGAATAACTGTGACGGTTTGAGATTCCAAACAGAAACTAGTCCGTACTAGGTTTATGTTTGCAGAGTGCGTAGGGCGTTGGTCTGAGCAATGATTGAAGTCACGTCTCTTAATAGTCAATAGTGTGTGTTAAGCTTATTGAGGTAAAGAAGTCTTGTTGATAGCTGGTGAGCTAAGTCCTATCTAGTGCTAAATGAATGTGTATATATACTAAGGTGTTCACTTAGTAGAAGTGAGCTTTCCTGGGAAGCTCACTTGTTCGCGGGTGAACGTTCGTCCCTTGCTCACGATGCGTAGAGTGAGTGTAGTGGCCGTTCACGCGGGGGCGGGTGAGCAAGCGAGTGATTGGTGAAAAAATGTGGGATGCACGTGACGTAACCGCTGGGGTCGTAACAATAACTACGCGCTGATTAGTATTTACAAGTAAAGATCGAAATGCGACAGACTTTATATATATAGCCTCAGAGCATATTCTCAATCAGGATCCTTACAGAAGCTTAAGTATTTAGTTAGCTATCTGGCATAATTATCTAGAATATAGATAAAAGAAAAAGTATAAATTGTATAATAAAGGCCCTTTATTACTTTAAGGGCGATTCCGTTTGCATTGGCAGGTTTAAGTTATAGACTTTAGATCAAATTGGCAATAAGAAGACATAATTAAAAAAAAAAAAAAAAAAATTACTGGTCTACTTTTATTAGCAGCCGGCGCTTTAGCTAAAGTCAGCTTCCCGCCTATCCCCTGTGATCTATTAACTCCAGTATAACAATAACTGTCACTAGATAGGCTAAATAGTAAGTTTAATATTAAACTGCTATAAATTCTATTACTTAACTATTTTAAGTATAATAATTAGATAGAATACCTATACTAAATAAGTTAAACCTTATATATAATATAGTACTTTAAAGCATAATCTTAATAAGTAAGTATACTTAAATATATCCTTAATATATCTAACTTCTTATACCTAGGCTAATGCTATAACTTTTAATAATCTATCCCTAGTAATAATATATTACTATAAGATTATATCTAAAAGTTTAGTTATTAATTAGTTCTTTAGCCCTTAGGTAGCTAGAGATAAGATACTATTTACTATTAATACTATTATTAATCTTGATATTTATAAAGAGGATAGTTTTACTATTAAAATAGATTAAATAAAGTAAAATATTATCTTAAATATCTAGCCTGCTTTAAACTATATAACTATTAGCTATCTTATAATAATAGCTAATAACTATAAGTTTATAATTTATCCTAAAGATCTTATATATATTAATAATTAGTTTTTAAAACCTAAGAATCTACTTTATAATAAAAAAGTATATTAAGCTATTTTTAAGATATTTTATAATTAATTAGCCCTTATCTTTAGTTAAAAGCCTTATATAGTTAGCTTAGGGAACTATAAAGCAGTATATAAATAGACTCCTATCTTTAACTATTACTATCCTAAAGGCTAGAAGAACTTCCCTAATTTTATATATAGATTTAGTTAAGTAATGCCCTTTACCTTTCTTTTTATATCTTTTAATAATATAGTAAGAGTAAGTATAAATAAGGCTAAGTAGCTAGTAAACCTATTATTCCAGTTCTCCTTTAAATACAGTATAGTATATATTATTATCTAGGTAGCTTAGTAAACCTAAATAGTAAACCCTTTAATAGTCCTAATTAGTAACTTTAATTTCTAGAAGCTAATCTTATATTAGTTAACTATATAGTTATGCCTTAAGTTATTATTATAGACTACTGCCTTTAGTAAATTACTAGTAATAAAAGTTATAAGCCTTACTAAAAGGCTTTTAAAAGCTTATTTTATAAATATAGTATTAACTTAGCTATCTTAAGGTATATATATAATTTATAGTATTTCTATCCTATTTATAATAGGACTATAGATACTATAAGAATAAAAGACCTTAAAGTGCCTATATATATTATTTCTAAAGGTATAAGAAATATTAAAGGACTTAATACTATAGGTAAGAATGCTACTAGTAATGCATTTATATATATAGATAACTTTAATTATATAACTATTTAGTTCTAAGATACTTAAAATCTATAAGTTAATTTCTTTTAGTTATTAATAGGCAAGCTATTAGATTAATTTAAGCTTTTTAAGTTATATAATAAATAGTTTATTAGACAGAACTAGAGAAATAGCCTTGCCCTCCTATAGGATTACTTAATATACCTATAGTTAATAGAACCAGGACGCAATATTAAGGATACTAAGGCTTTTTACTGGCAGTTAGAGAAAGGCATAGGGTTAGACTAGTTATGTGAATTGTTTAGGTGTCTTATAGTAAAGTCAACTTATCTAGCTTAAACCTTATCCGGTTTTCCAAGATGTCATCCTCCTCGTTGGTAAAGTCGACATGTGTGAAAGGTTTCTGGAATTAATAAAGAAGTCATGTTACAGTTGAGATTGATGCCTGCAAGACAGCAAAGTTAAAGGGTAAAAGGCTAGTCAGTGGCGCATAATCCCAGCCGTAATATCCTGGATGGTGCAAGCGGCCTTCGTTCCATACACTGGCCGATTCGGATACTCATCGTGTCGAAGCCTACAGAGAACATGCAGTTCGCGTTGGGGCCACTGAATCTGCTAAGAGTATCACGTAGACTTGTTGGTCCCGTTGCAGGGTTTCAGGCAAATTGGAGCCGATGGGTCTCTCGCTTCCACCCTCTAGCAGTGGGATTAGATATATAAACCCCATCAAGCTCACTTTGCCGCGAGTATTCTTCCGTAGCCCTTTCTTCACGCTCCAACAATGAGTCAGTCATACGGGCCATCATAAGAAAATCCCACAATCCCTCGAGACGATGTAGGTTCAGTAGACTACGTGCTCTGTTGCGGGCTTCATGACCAAATCCCCATTTGACTACAGCGATGAGCAGTTAATGATGGGGTGCAAATAGGCCCCCCAACTCGTAGACAACCGACGGTTGACTCGAGGCCAAAGAAGTTTTCTGCCATGTTGACTATTTCGGCACAGAACTTTGGTAGAGAAGCCATGTATTCTTCTGGGTCGCGTTCGTCTGGATCATGGTTGAGAAGCAACCTGTTTGTAGACTGGAGGCTACATAAAGACAGGTACGCTTTACGCAACTCTATTAGCTCAGTTGGCCTGACTGGCGTTTCGGAGCTAGAGTCAAGCTCCGCCTTAAACTGGCCTATCGTCCTATTTGCTTTATAGAAAACTCGATGATGGTCCTCTTGGGGCGGCCCATTAGGCGGAAGCCCCTTCCAACCCTCCTCAATGTAGATTTACCTCAGGCGTTTCGCCTGTGCTAAGGAATCTATAGCAAGGCTGTGCATAAATGATTCGGCAGCAATTATGGCGTCTGAAAGATTTTTATCGGATAGGTATTGGCCATATATCGACGACAAGGGCGGGTCGTATGATCGCCAACAAGAGTATGTGTCGTTCTCGGAAAGAAGAGAGGGAGGTGTTGATGTCTTCAGCCTGTCGACCTTGGTCTCAAGAAACTGGAAGCCAGCTAACATGGATAGCATTGAAGCAATTGAAACAGTTGGGTCCATTAGCCTATGGTGACTCGGTGTCGAGTAATCTTCACCGAGGTTGCGAGAGTTTCCAGGCTGTATCGCAATTGTCTCGATTGCCTGTAGTAAACTGCACCCAGATCTGAAATGCAATCTTGACTGCTCGAGCTGTCCATCCAGAATGCAAATGCAGATAAATATTATACTGATCGCCAAAGCTCTCCACAGATCCGAGCTAGAGCTAGCCTTTACTAAAGCTGAAATAGCCATGTTGAAATGCTTAATAGCGAAGGCATTTGTGTCAGAACTAGAGGGTGACGAGAAGTAACCCTCACGAGAAGAGCCAAGACTAACAAGCAGCATGCCATATAGCCTGATTTACAAGGCATACACGCGGAACCTCCTTTAACCAGTAGTCGGTTTGAAGTACCCCGGCTAATGATGGAGCAGCGACTTCCATGAAGAAGCGAAAGCTCCTAAGTTCATCCGGGGGCTTGCGACTGCTGAGCAGGCGAAGATCATTAACTGCATTGAGATGTGCAGAGGGCTCTATTGTAAGAGTCGAGGGCTGACGATGTGAGGCTGATGTGGCATATTCATCGCACTTTCTTCCTGTAGAGAGACAACGCCGACATGCTGGCTTTCCTTCATCTCAACGTATACGGCGGATTCTGAAGCATGCGGAGAACTCAATTAGAACTAGTAGAAGATGGCAAAATAAAGATTAGCATATGAAAATTGACTGACTTGCAATTTTTGCAGCCCGTTCTCACTTTGTTGTGGAAGGCTCGTTTCTTGGGTTGTTTGCTAGTGGGCCCGACGGTCTGATCCTGATTATGGTCACTCGTCATGCGAGGCGCTGCATGCGATGATATGTTGCTTTGCTGCATAGTGTACGAGCTTTCTGCACGAAATAAGCCTCTGAAGTTGAAGCGTCCTGTCCGGGGGATAACCTCGGTATCGAATTGGTGATGAAAGTGCCAAGCTGTCGAAGGATGCTGGAAAAAAAACCCAAGACTCGTCTCACAAATAAGGTTGGAGTAATTGTTGATACTCGCGAACTGATGCCAGGACGATCTCTGCTTTGGCGCCCACGCCGACCTTCGATTCAAACAATTGTATATCGATTGGAAGATCTCGAGAAGGTCAAGCTGAACAAAGCGATCACACTACAATGTGCGAGCTCACGGTTCCTCTTGATCATACCAATTCTTCGAGTAATGCGACTGTCAAACTGCAGCTTCTTCGTGTTCCTGCAACCAATAGCCCTAAAAAGGGTAGCATTTTATTCAACTTTGGTGGTCCTGGAGCACCTGGTAGGGAAGCCCTCGCTCAGGGCAGTTCTACTTATTTGGCTTCAACGGGATTTGTACATGACTTGATTGCTTTTAATCCGAGGTAAGCTAACCTTATTCAACCTCTTCAGGAACTCTTGAGGATAGAAATACTAAAGATTGTTATATCAAAGGGCAACTGGTGATACAATTACCGCCAATTGCATGAGTCTTGAGCAATATAGCCTTTTCAACGCTATGTATCTGGCATGGACTAATACCTCAGATGTTACATTGGATGACACCTGGGTTGCATCCAAGTTACTTACTGATTACTGTTACAAAAGCATGAAATATTTTAGACAGTATATAGGAACAGCTACTTTTGCTAGAGATCGCATGAGCGTAGTGGATGCTCTCGGTGAAGACGGATTGCTAAGATACTGGAGTGAGCCAAACAAATACATGAAACTGGACAGCGTACTGACTCCTGCATAAAGGAATATCTTGCGGTACGGTAGCTAGTACCACAGTTGCTGCCATGTTTCCTGATAGGATTAGCAGCATTGTTCTGGATGGAGTTGTCAGCGTACATGAGTATTATTATGGCTAGTTTGTCTACCCTTCGCTATTGTACTAACTAAGACGGGTCGATAGCTAATTCATAGTGAATTCGACTTCCTCGAGTAGGCCGATGAAGCTTGGTCTAATTTCTTCAAGGCATGTATTAAGAATCCCTCCCGTTGCCCCTTGGCCCGCAACGGCACTACAGCTCCGGAACTCGAGCAAAACTTTTGTGATTACCTGTGGAGTCTGAAGTACCATCTATGGGTATTCAAAGAAAAACCTGTCAATTTCACCATCCTGAAAAATACAGTCACATCGGCCCTCTAGCAACCCTACCAATGGGCCTCGGTCTCTGCCAGTCTTCAGAGCCTTTACGAAGGAGACGCGACTGGTTTTTTCAACGAAGACACACTTAGTCCCGGAGGAGACGTTACACCGGGTGCTTTACAAGCTATTCGATGCTCTGATAAGAAACCAGGCGCAAAGAGTCGAGGCGAGCTCTTGCGGGTCAGTGCTGAAAAGTATCATGTCAGTGATCTCAGGTGACCCGGATGGATTTAATGATATGACCTGTGCACATTGGCGTATGCCTGCTAAAGACCAGTATGACGGCAACTTTCAAGTTAAAACCAAGAATCCGATATTACCTATGGGTAATATATGGGATCCTGTTATGCCGTTTATCTCAGTAAAGAATATGAGTGTTGGATTAGAAGGGAGTGTTGTGCTTGAAATTTATGGCTAAAGAGTAAGTGGGCCGGATTTTTAAGTATAGATAAAGCTAATGAGTATTTACAGCATTTCAGTATGGCTCATGCCGTTATAAGTTCCTTACTCCTCTTTATAGGTGTTAATATAAACTTATGATCTCTATTAGCGTAACTGCCTCTATACTCCTTGAGTATCTTCTATCTCTTAAAATCGCTAAAAAAAATCGATTTCTATATATACATCAATCCAGCTTACAACTAGAGGCATAGCGGCGCCAGTACTCTTATATTCAGTATATATCATCTCGTACACCCGAAATGTATTTTGCTAAGTCTTATTTGGAGTTAAATCTGACCAAGAGCTAGCAGACCCTGGGGGCCTTGCCTCAAGCCGCTGCAGACAGCGCGCCTTTTCTCATAGGTTGTGTGAGACTCCGCAGCCTGGGATCAATAACGATCATCTCGTATTGGGGGCCTTCTGATTCCTATGTCGGAACTTGTTTGGGGAGTGGGCAGTTATGGGCTGCTGGGACAAGAACATCCTAAAGGGATGACCTTTAATAGAGGCTGACGAATCGGGACTGGGGATTCATAATGACTGGAGAATCAGCGAGATGGTGAGCTTTGCGAGCGCAGACCCGCAACCGCCAACAGTGGCAGGTGTTGGGAAGACGTATGACTAATAGTGTAGTTGCCATTTCCATCCCGGGCTTCTCATAACGATAACCGTTTAAGCAGATAACACTCGTCACGACATGATGAGCGAATAGGATATATCACTCGGTCATAGTGGTAATATTAAGCTTGCCAATTATTATCAAAGTTATAAATATGCTTCTTTTTTTAACAAACGGGCTTTCGAGTCCAACACGCAGCACAATCAGGTTAGAGCCCCCCTAATCCCCCCTCGTGAAGGTCAATTTTGTATTCATTAGGGAATTTAGTGATCAGACGTTTGAGCTCATCCTTCTGTTCAACCTGTTCCTCAGTTAGTTAGGCGTAGAAAATGGCGAAATCTTCCTTGAGTGGGGGCTTCTTCGTCTTCTCAGCCTCTCCTAGTGCCTTGATGACCTTGTCTCTGGTTTCCCTTCCTGTAAGCTGGTCCGTCTTTTCATCCCAAATTGCCCGATGCATAAACCAGTTCCGTAGTTTATTGATGGCATTATACTGTGTCCTCCAGCTAGCTATCTCGTTGGAGGAGCGGTAGGCTGCACTATTATCGCTAGTGCTGTGGTGTGAAAGGCGATAGCTTATGAGCTCCAAGAGAATTGGCTGACCGCCATTCTCTAAGGCTCGTCATCGGGCTTCTTTCGTGGCTTCGTAGACTGTAAAGATATCTGCGCTATCTACTCTCAAGCTATCGATTCTGTACCCAGCTCCTCTACCGGCAATACCGTTGCCTCAGTACTGATCAGATGTTGGTGTAGATATTACATATCCGTTATGGCGACAGATAAAGATTACTGGATGCTTTCATAATGCTGGTATGTTCAATTCTGCAGGGAAATCACCTTTACTTGCTGCACTATCGTTAAGGTAGGTGGCTGTAACTGCTGCGAAGACCGAGGAGTCATCCATGCTTTGCATGTTAAGTGTATAAGCCGCTCTGACAGCATTTAGAACTTATTTAATATATTCTATATTATATTAATATCCTCTCGTTCTCTAACGTGTTTAATAAGCATGCGCCGCAGACAAGTATATACCGCACTTTTCCCTCTTATATTATATATTTTATCTAATTAATTAGTTTTTAACTATTTATTATACTATAACTTTTAATTAAAGCTAAAACCCTTCTTACTCTTTAGGCCCGTTAGAAAAACCTAAAACTAAGTATCTAATATACTATAAAGATATATAAGATTAATAAGCGCTGCCTATATTACCGCCAGTAAGGCATTTAATTATAATATAATTAGATTCTAAAGTTATAGAAACTATCTAATCTAGAAGAGTAGATAATAGTCTAGTTTATCCTTAACCTAGATTTATAAGGATTTCCTTTATAACTATATTTTATAGAAGAAATAGCTAATTCTTTACTTATAGACTATAATATATTACCTATTAGTAAGTACTAGGCTTATAACTTTATAAAGCGATAACTAGAGCTAAAGATATATTTATTTTATAAATATAACTATTAAAAAGCTAAATATAAAGATTTAATTATTATTTATAATTAGTTTAAGCTTATATAAAATATAATTATAAAGTATAGTATTTAGTTAAATAATATCTAGAACTTTAATAAGACTGGCTTTATAATAGGCCTTATTATAGCTAGAATAGCTATTATAGGTTTAAAAATATAAAGAAGGCTAAAATTAATATAGCCTAGAAATTATAAATAGATTACTATAATTTAAATAATTAATATAAAAAGTTAAGTAATTATACTATTTATTATTAATATAGGCTAATATTACCTTATTAATTAATATTAAAAATATAACTTTTTACTTAATTAGGTTATTATAATAAGCTAAAATAGGTAAATAAATAATAAGCTAGGTCTTAAGTAACTAAAGCACTTTAATTAGTTTATAATTAATTAATTAACTAGTCCCTATTATCTCCTAATCCTTAATAATTATAAAAGCTATTACTTAGCCGATTTTAAGAGATACTATTAAGATTATAAGATTATTATACTTTATATACTTATTTATATATCTTACTTATTTTAGCTTCTTAATATTAAGTACTTTATAGTACTAAAAAAAGCTTATAGTTAAGAAATAGAGTATTTAATTAAATACTTTATTACTTATATTTCTAAGATAGAGTTCTTTTTAGCTTTTTATATTACTTTTTAAGTTACTTTTATAGAAAGTAATATCTAAGGGGGTTTTAAAGGAGCTAGACTTACTCCTTTTAACTTAAAAACTATAATCTTAAAGCTTAATATATAGCTATAGACCTTAATACTTCCTAGAGAGGCTACTTAACTATTAATATTATAGGCTTTAAAGACCCTAAAGATAGTAATTAAGGCCTAATCTTAATTTAAATACCTTAAAAAATAAATTAGAAGGTATTATAATAGCTCTTTAAAGTCTATTATTAAAGCTTTAAAGTTAGTTATAAAGGTAATAAAGGTAGTTATATATAAGGTTACTTTATTAAGGGCTAAGCTTTATAATTTTTAAGATATAAATAAGATATTAAGTTAATACTATAGGGTAAAAAGGACTAGATTATAGAAAGGAGGGATTATAACTATATAAGAAGTATTATAAGTAATTAATTAAATAGATATTAATATTTAGGTAGTAACTAAATTATTAAAAAGTAATAGTTAAAGAAAGTTAAAGTAACTAGGTAGTTAGTACTATAGTATATATAGTAAAGGTAATTATAATATAAAGACTTATTAGGTAGTTTTTAAGTTATTTAAGGAGGAATTTAGTAAGTAAAAGCTAGCCTTTTTAAACCATAGCTTAAGCTCTTAAGCTATAGTTTAAAAAGGTTAAGGAAAGTGTATTATATACTTATCTGCGTTATATACTTATTAACTATATTATATTAATTTTTAGAATTATATTTTTTAAGTTAAAAGAAGTAAACTTAATTTCTTTAAAACCTCTTTAAATATTATTTTTAGTAAAATTTATACTATATAATAGAATTTTTACTCAGTACTGGATTATAAATCCTTGCCCCTATAGGGATCTTATCCTTAAAACGGGTTAGGAGATTAATCAACACCTCGCGGTCTGCGGCAATTACAACCATTATTACCCCAATCTTCATTTCAAGTACTTGCCTTACATTCGGCTTTAGCAACCACAACTCACCCCACGCATATAACCCAAATAGTAATGTCGTATTCAATTTTCGTCAATCGCATCCGGTTCATATCTTAGGGTTCGTTTTAAATGCCGGCCTTTTGCGGGGATAATGACAGGGTAGCCACTACCATCTCTAGCCAATATTTCAAGCCGCGTCCCAGAAAGCTAAAATGCCCAGATACGAATTTCATGTGTCAACTGGCGCACCAACCCAGGCCAACAAGGCCATACGGAGCCATGCCATAAAGACAGCCCTGCAGTTGCGTTCGAAAAGAGTAACTGGAGAGGATTTGCCAGATAGCTCAGCAGCATCAGCACAGACAGCACAACGAGAAAAGGAACTAAAAGGCCAGTTCAGAATCAAGATGGCCTCTATAAAGAACCCCGGTCACAGACCAGGAGCAACGCACCAGGCGGTGATACCGCATGATAGTGGAAGCATGTCTGTCTCCGTAAATATGAACCAAGACTGTTTTAGCAGTAACTACTCAAGTCGAGTCCAGAGGTTCTCAGTTAATATTCTCGACCCTTTTGGAACAATACCAATACCGTCGAATCCACAAATTGACACGCTTCTCAAGCATTGTATGTATTACTCGTTTCTACTACGCATTGCGTTAGCTCACCACCCCTAGTCATAGTGCTTTTCGACTACTTGACTACACCAGTTCCCAGCAGCAACACGTGGCTGGGTCTTGCAATAAATGATCCGCTTCTTATGCGTGTGACTCTCTGTACGACAGCAGCTTTCGGAGCTACAGTCACACCGTTTTTCAGTCCTGATCTGCAAAAGGAAGGGCTGAAACTAAAGTGTGGCGCCATCAAGGACCTAAACTTTATCCTCCAAAATGGCCAAGTCCCAGAGAATGTACTTGCTGCCATTGCACATCTAGGACATAGTGAAGTGAGTGATCGAGTGCCTTGAGGTCTGAATTCTTCCAGGCGATTCTGATACCAGTCGTTGACATTAGTGTTCCAGAATTTAGAGGGTTCCTCCCAAGAAGCAGATATCCACATGAGGGGACTTCAACCGCTACTTGATATCAGAGGAGGGATTAAGTCTATTAATACTTATCAAGTGGGGCGGTTCATAAACTGGTAAGCAAAGCATCCTGTGCTACGCGACTTGAAAAGAAATTTGATCTAAAACTCTTTAGGGTGGACTTGGAATTAGCTACGACTCGAGGGCGAAGACCTCTTTATCCCCTGCACTACGGCTTGGATGGAGTCAGGCTTCCACACGATATCGTAGCGGCCTGTGAATTTCCAACTCTTTCTCGTTTACAAAGTCTTGGACCAGCACACAAAACTGTTATGACCGTTATTCAACTGGTTCGACAAAGAGTCATAGCGGTAGAATGTGGCATGGATCCCACACAGCGAGATGTTCGTGCCCTGTCATTTTCCGCAGCTTTTCTCGCTCTCGAACAAGTTGATGATATCCCAGTTACCCTGGAAGGACAACGTGTCCGCACCATCCTGTTAGCTGTACATCTCTTTTTGTGTGCGGCCATGAAACAAGACTTTCGATGGAGCGGATCCCTCCCATGGCTGATGGCACAACGGCTACGGGAGTCACTCGAGTCCGAGCCAGTGTATTCTGAAGTTTGGGTGCCACATCTGCCTGAGTTGCTCTGGGTGCTCTTCGTTGGCGCCGTGGTAACTGAGGAACATCCACAAGGCCACGGGACATGGTTCGCTAGGCAATTACAGGTTGTTTGCCAGCTCCTTCGATGCAGCACGAGGCTGAATTTCGAGGGTTATCTTCACTCTCTTGTATGGGATAATAGGTTTGGGATTGAGTTTTTAAATAATTGGTTCGCGCCTACTCTCAGTAGCTATTGTCGTCTGTCATAAGACTATTATTAGCTGCCTCCTGCGGCGAATAAGACAGAGATTTAGGATGCTTGGTTGCTTCGGATCGCGTGGTGAGATATATGACACGGGTTGATAGAAATATTCATTCATCACCAAGGACGAGCAGGGCGGTGATGGACCTTCAAAAGCCGAAACGGCCAGTCAAGACAAACGCAATGCAATAAGTCTGTAACTTATTTAGAAACTCCTGGGGCTAGGCACAACTATTTGTTCTTATTCATGCCAAATAGGATATCAATCCCAGACCTTGGTAAGGATACCTTACTACGCCTTATCAGAGACCTTCACGCTAACCTTCCCTGTCGCTCGTCCAGACTCCACCTCGTCCCAAGCCTCAGCAAACTCGCTGAACCTAATCACACTATCAATACTTGGCTTCAGCTTGCCAGCCTCTAATAGCCCTGTAATGACGTCTAGGTGCTTGCTGAGTGGCGTGATAATAAAGAACAGGCTGCGGACCTCTTTTTTAACATCTTACAGGCAACTGTCCTCTAGTATACTGCAGATACTAATAAGGCTTCCCCTATCCTGAACTGTATACTAGGCTTGGGAGAGTGATAGGCCCCTAATACAGTTAAAGATAAGGTTAAACTCTTAACTACCGGTATCCTTTACTATCTAGTTACTACTGCTTCCTTTTATATAATCTATTATTTCTGTTATATTAATTCTTTAGATAAAGTTAAAATTCTTTAGTTTAATAACAGCTATAATAGTAGCAGCTCTAGCCTCTTAAGCAAGCTAGACTGCGTAGCTACTGACTCTACTAGCCCTAGTAGTAATTAATATATAAATATTAGAATTTTTATCCTGCGCTGCTTTATTACTTAATAGCGCTAAGGGGTCTAATCTACTATATATAAAGAGCGATTAGTATGCTATTAGCGCGCTAATAGGAGTTACTGCTGTTTTAGCTTAGCTAAGGTTCCTAGGCTTAATTACAAGCTCTAATATATAAGCTAGAATATACTTAGCTGTAGTGCTAGGGTATATGGCCTTAATCTAAGCGTAGACTTTATTACTAGCCTTAAAGTCGCTATTTATAGGAATAGAGATAACTGTTCCCGCGATATCCTGTCCTGGGACAGGGATCTTATCTTTTGGTATAAAGTCAGGGAACCAGACAGCCCAGTCTAGCGCGCCCTTGACAGGAGAAGTGGCGTGGGCCTTAACCAGAACATCCTTAGGATATATAGGCACAGGGACAGGTTGTTTAGATAGAGTGAGCTTGAGGGAGTGCTTGTCAGGCTGGAGAACTGCCTTCATTGTTGCCGGGAGGTTGAGTGAAGCCATGGTACGGGTAAAGCTTGATATAGCGGGTCTTAAGACTGACTGGGATAGGCTTTTCGCAAGATTATGAGGAAGGATGAAACGGGATAATAAACTCCTATATGAAAGAGCATAAGTTCTTGAGATGATCCTTGACATGTGAAGCCGACTGCAGCTTTGACTTTTTTAATTTATTTTATGTTTCTACCTGGGTTGCTTAGTGTATTTATACATTAATCGACGCCTATCCTTTCTAGACATAATGCCCTTCGCCAAGCGTCTTTGCTAACCTTGATTATAGTAACCTTGTACTTTTTCAAAACTGACATGGCATCAAAGCACGGTGTTTTTAGCACTATTTTCCTATTAGGGCAGGTGGGGCAGATCAGCTTAGTTTCAGGGCCAGCCCCTCTTACGGCATCATAGCAAAGTCATCCCAATAAACTGGTCAATCAGCTTCCAAAATCGACAAGCCTCCGTGATTGAAAGCTTAGTAAAAGCGAAGTAATCAAGCCGATGACTGTAATGCTGACGTGTCTCATTACTTTTCAGATTGCAGACTCTGAGAGGTCATGAGCCGAGGGACCCGGAATGTCAGCCTACCTCTATCTCAGTCTTGCACCTCCACTCATCCGCCTCTCATCAGCTTGTTATTCTGCATTAAGTAACGCTATGTGACCTGGATGAAAGTTGTGATTGCTTCTGTGACCCAACACCTTCCCCTCACGTTAAGCTGCCTTTAGCATCTTGGCACTGTGTGAGGAAAACCAAGCTTTCGTAATGCATGCTATTGGCACTGAGAAAAATTGGTCTACGGATACAGGTGGAGGGGAAAAGATAATAGGATGTTGAATAATTATGGGATTAAATCTTTTCCTCGTGATTATAAAAGTAACAGTTCTTCTCTTACAAGAACCAACATATTCCACACAATAGGACCATAATCACCCTCAACGCAGAACCATTACCATGGCTTTCCCCAACGTCCACTTCGGTGGCAGGATCAAAACGTGGTAAAAAAAGACGGCCAGTGGACGGTTGACGGGTAAGTGTTATATCTTTGTGCTAACGGAATTATAGAGGATGTCACGCATTCTGCGAAACACTTACAAGCAACATGCTGATACCTTGTGCAGACGACCTACTGTGAGTGTTGCAGTATCTCATGTACACCAGCCACCCGACTTGCCTAATAACACGTGGCTTGGGCTGCTTGTAACAGCTCCTCCAAATGCCGGTGAGTATATTTTATCTGTGCCTTCATACATTTTACCATCGCGGGAACTTGCTTGAACTCAGAGATTTACCTTGAAGCTTGTATAAAGCAATACTGACACGGGGTCAGCTACACCCCCTCACACTCATGCTGGAGCCGCCATCGTTGCGACAGTGATACGAGGTCATGTTCTCAACCAAATGGTGCATACCCAAGTTGACCAGGCAACGGGTGAGACACACAAGCATGATAATGGTGCCAAGGTGTACGGGCCAGGTGAGAGCTGGTATGAGGCTCCAGGCTGCCACCACGTTCGTTCTGAGAATGTCGGTAACGATGAGGCTCTCTTCATCGCGAACCTGGTCGTTAGTACCGACCTTTTCAAAGGCTTAGACGTGAAAGCTCGGGGCGAGGAAGAGGACTTTGCAAAGATTGGCCGTGTCTTTATCATTGACAAGGATGTCGACAAGTAGAACTTTATAACAACTAGAGCCAAGAGTTGGAAAGTTTAAAACGGATATGATTTATCCTCTCAATTATTACAAGACTCCCACTAGCTAAGTTCAGGGATATCTGCCCAAGTACAATGCATCAATGAAGTGGGCATCATTCACTGCTAAATGATCCTATGGTTCTCTCCTCATAAGATTGTGAGTTACAAATGGCACTTCATCCCTTCATGTAACTGGTTATGGACATGTGAAAGAAATAGTACATGCATGTATAGATGCTGTCCTCAATTGTTAAATACTTTATCGTTAACCGCCACCACAAGAGCGGTATAGTCTGAGTTATCAACATAATCGATGTAGACAACATTAGGAAACGAAGTATTGTTAACCACAGGGAGTAAACGCGTCACCAGTTCCTTGTTGCAGGTATATGCCAATACTCGAATTGGTTTCAGGAATGCGACCACCTTGGTAGCAAAGTCCACAAGGTTACCGTTCCAGGATGGGGCTTGCTGTGTCAGCGTCCAGGACAGCAGAAAGAGTTGTTTGTCTTTAGTAGGCATATGTCCTTTCATTTTGTTGATCTGATCGCTGACCATGACTACTGCGTCGTCCGTGTTAGAGTATTGGTTGTAAACGTTGAGCTGTGAAGGCTTGTAGAACCCCTTGTTCTTAAAGTCTCTCATATCAAGACCATCATTTTCCACGACGCAGACGACCGCTCCACGCCCGTTGCTGATAAAATCCTGAAGTGGAATGAGGCTTAGGTCTTGCGCCTTCTTCTCGTCTTGTACCACATATCGGTTCTCAAGCTTCAGCAACTCGCCCAGAAGCCTGCGCCACTCATCATCGTTGAATGTCCTCCAATCACCTCTGACATCGGTCTGGAGGGTGTGTGAGAAATTAAGAATTACCAGCTCTGGGTATTGTGACAAGAACGAATTAACACCAGATATGATGCTGGCCAGTGGCTCCCCGCGGGCTCCAATCTTGCCCGTGTAGTGACCCGTCCAGAAACCACCGCCAGAGATTTGAGGACGAATATCGAAGTAACGAGCGCCATATGCAAGCTGTCCGTGAACCGGAGTAGCCTGGCAAAGCACGTAGTCGTCGATCAGCCCGCTAGGTATGTCACTGTGGGAAACAAAAGACATGCCCGAGTTATGGCTGCCAAGCATGCAAATTTGTGACAGCGGTCGAGATCCTAAAGTGGCAAGATTTTGGTGCATCCAGCCGACAGGAGGATTGGTCGTGTGGAAGCTGCCTTGCTTTCCCGAAAGTACGAAGCTTACAATGCCATCATGTCGCCACCCTAGCTGTATCGATGAACCCCTTGGGTTGTTGACTGCTTCTAACGATACAAGCTCCACCCAAATTCGCGATGGAGCATCGGAGACATGGATGCGAAACGAGCAGTCTGTTCCTTCCAAAGTATATGCAGTGATACCTCTGGTGTCTGAGCGCTCTACGAACAAGCCTTGCTTGAACTCAACGTAATTACTTGACACAGTGCCTGTGCTACGGTTAGTCGTCCCTTGTATGTTTGTTCAACTTGGGCATCTACCTGGGTTAAGCCATTCAGGGAGGTTCCAAGAGTTCATCTGATAGCTGCTCTGATTTGTTCGGATCCATTTGTACGGTGTGCCGTTGACGAGCGCAAGTGTTCCGCCTTCACCCATTGTGATGACGATCGATCGTTATAGAAGGTCCTGAGCTTGTCTGTTTTGTTTTATGAAGCAGTGGAGGTCAGTCAGATGGACGCATCTTACAATTGAAGAGGAAACGATGAGATTATATGCTTGTTCTTAGTGGGTGGTGGTTGCATGCGCTCGCTATTGGCAAGACCGGTCATCGAAGCATCACTCCCGCAAATTATGCATTAGTTCAGCCACAGGGTTGCATTTTGGGTCACAGACTCTTCAGTATCTTCAACTATTCTGTCTCGCAGAAGTCAAGAACTCATGCTAGGATCGGGCCGCATGATGTCGCTGCAATAAATGCCCGATGATATTGGTTGATCACGTTTCCAACTTGTACTTGGGAAAATATAGGAGGTATAACACACATCAAATAAGCTGGAGTCCTTATCTCCAAACAGCTTGTACTTCCTGTATACCCCAACGGATAGAGTTTGCTTTTTAGTTTCCATGCAACTGGACTGATCATGAGATGGTATCATGAGATAAAGGAATTTGGCTCAGGTGGCCTGACTAACCGCTTGTGGTAACTGGGCAAGACATTGCGTGGATGAAGTATCACATGTGATTCTGCGAGTAATTGTAGACTCAGCGAAAGGCATCGCATCTTCCGTTCCATAATATGGTAAAAGTCTAACCTGCATTCTCTAATAAAGTAGCTGCGGTATGCACAAGTCGATGAAGACTACAAGCAACATTGCGGAATCTCCAAGAATCAACAAGCCGCGAAATTCTTCTACCAGCAATTAGTCAATCTAACACTAAGGCGCCTACTCCGAGTCGGCAAGCGAAGTAGCATAAGGGCCATTATATCCCCGAGTAACTGCTACCTCAAGTCCGTTGCTATTATAGCTTTGGACACTTGCAGCTTCTTCTTCTTCTAAAATAACCTTGGATTTTAGACGTGGCCACGCACAGTATAGATGTCGCGACTGTGAATGACTGTGTACTTTAGGGCCTTGGAACCTATGACAACATTCTGTCGTCCCTGGGTGTGAGAGAGAGGTTTGTTCAGATTCAAAATAGGCTGATAGCATTCTCAGATTTACCGGAGAAACACCAACTCCTTCCCAAAGACGATTTAACACGGGCTCAAAATCATGGCTCAGTTGGGGGACAAGGAAGTATGGCGGCTTCAGAAGGTAGGAGGACGGGCGTTTCGAACTATCGATTTAGACTCCACTGCCTCGGACTCGCGCATTGACCTCGTGACTATGATGAAAGGGATGGCTCGGAATTAATAGGTGTGTATGAGGAAGTTAGCTAGGCCAGTCTAGATAAAACTTAATAAAGGAGATAAGGGCCTAATATATCAGGCTCACATTTTAATACTGAATACCTCATTCACCTGAGTTAAATGCATTTAGGGCCTACGGCTAAAAAGTAGAAATAGGCTTCTAATTCCGACAAAATGGTCGTTAATAAGGTAAATTGATCTACTAGGATGTCGCTACCCTAGACCTGGAAGTGGGCTTGTTATAGCGGAGAGAAAACTGTAAATGCCGAGGACTGTACCCACTATTAAATAGCAGTAACTAGGGAAGATAGCAGCAAGAGAAAAGGCGGAAAAATAATCTTCTTTTAAATAACTTCCAGTTACCTATTTATTACTTTTAAAAGACCTAAGGGTCACCTGGCAAAGATACAGGCTCTTAATCAGTCAATATATACTATTGCCAACCCCGTATCTCACATCCTTATTGTCATGTAATAGTCTAGATATTTTAGGCAGGGATATCATAGTCCTCAGTAAAAGAGGACTAAAATAGTAAAATATATTAAAAGTAAGTATACCTTTAGAAGTCCCTTATTATCTTAGTATTAACTTAATATATCTTAACCCTTATAAGTTATTAATATTAAGTAGTAAAAAAGAGAAATTAGTAATTCTAAATTATTTAATAAAAAAAACTTTATAATTAATATTAACTACTTTAATACTAAGATATAAAAAGCATTAATATAAGCTATAAAGGTTAGTAATAAGGATATAGTTAAATGTCTGCTTAGAATTAAAGGTATTAATTTTAAATGCCTTAAATATAAATAGAAGTTATCTACTCCTATAGCAATTTAGAAGTATATAAATATACTGCATTTTATGCTAGACAGATTAGGATATAGGAGTCTTAGTTAGCATGACTATATATATTTAGCATTTCTTCCTATATAACAATATAATAAACTCTTATCTTTCTATACCTCCTTCCTATATCTAATATATCTAAGGATGATAGAAGAACCTTAAGATTGGGGATTTACTGGAACTATATAAGTTGATATTCACTACCCAAGCATCATTCTTCCTATCTGCTTTAGTAATCAATACACTAGCTCCAACCACCCTACAGCTATCTCAGCTTCCTCTCCCTTTTTAACTTATTAAAAACTGGAGTCGATGCGCCAAGGTCTTGGTCACATGGCTTAAAGAAAATGGTGGTGTTATCAATAGCTCGAAGCAACTAATGAAGAGAATGGTAAGTCTAAGAAATGGAATGGATCTCAGCTTCAGTAGTATATGTTTAGCTTAGGGTATTCGTTTATATGCCCATATAAAGATAGAACGATCAAGAGCCACTGAATTGCCCCTACTCATGTATTCGACGCCCTGAGAAACCGGTCACCAAGTTCATGCCATATTGTAAATTTCGGCTCCTCCAACGGCAGCTTCGTCCCTTCGAACATAGCAACACTGATGAGACTGCGTCTCTTCCGAAGGCATTCCAAGCTCCTGTTGAGCGATCTCGTCATATACAAGTCGTATCTACAGGGATCTTCGTTCCGGACTCTTATTTAGCCGTAGATGAGTATACAATTCGTTACACAGGCTTGTCAAATTGACACAACACTTATCAAGGGTAACCCGAACCCCCTAGTTATTCCCTGTTCTAGGTCCATTCTTCTCAGGTAGTAGTGCCTCAATCTCAACCTCAATATGCACAGTGTCTAATGCCAGCTTCGAAACCTCGACGGCCGTCCACGTAGGCCGATGATTCGGGAAACGGCGCTTTAAAACCTGCACTAGTGGGTTAAGGCTGGATCGCAGGTCGGTGTGAAACGATCGCACAGAGTAGACGTCGTCAAATGAAAGCTCAGAGTTGGCTTATTATAGTGCTCTTAAGATGTTATCGTAGGTGGTCTCAAGCTCTTGCTCGAAGACGCAAGGAATCTCGCCGGTCTCGTTCCAGCTACCTTGGCCAGATATCTTGGCAATGCTGCCGACTTTAACAGCTTGTAAGTAGTAACCGAAGTCAGAGAAGGCCACGCCTTTGCCAGGATAGTTGAAGAGTTGGAAAGGCATGGTAAGAGGGCAGCAGAGAAACGGTATAAAAGTCTTAATAGATTATGGGCAGTTCACAAGCCAATGTATAATTTGAGCTTAATATTTAACTTGAAATGTCATCAGAGGTTCGTGTGTAGTTATAGATGTTCGAGTTCCCTTCTTGATAAATATCTGCTAAGCGATATATATAATTAGTCATATACACGTTAGTATTACAGTACGCATTATAGGAAATTTTGCCATTGGTAGGGGTTTCCAAGATGCTATACAGTATGTGCAGGCTGATAAATGCTGACTGTATATCCGTATAAGCAGAGTGATTGTTATCATCACTTACCTTTGTTACCGGAGTATTTTGCTTGTCTCGGCTGCACAGCGGGGTCGTGTTCTATGCCGTGGGTAATAATAAGACTTTTGCTAGTCCTTGGCTGTTTAGTTTCACATTTAAAATAATTCTTATTTATTAGAGTATTTACTTAGGCAATTCTGGGCCTTAAGGGTAGGCCAGGCTATTCCTAACTACTATAATAGTAAATCGGTTCGGAGCATGGAGATCTATCCTTATTGATGAAAGGAGAAGATGTATTACCGCATTGGAAATAAATCTCGTCGACATTCAAGATATCGTTGACAAGTCTATTGATTCAAGCACTCTTTTTCATTCCAAGGCTGTACAGAATTGCCTCATCTACACACCACTTCTTTTACTCATAACCTCTACGCGACCTTCCTTCCCTACACATCCTCTGTAGTGTGCCTTTTATCTCCTTTACAGCGTCTTCTGTATTGTAAGGGATGCGCTGCAAACTTAATCTTAAGGACTATAATTTGAAAGATCAAGCGCGAGGTCTCTTTTTTTAACTATACTATAAAGTTTAAAAGCCTGATGCTAAAACCCATCCTACGCAATTAATTAACGTATCAACTCCTGACCATATTCTTACTTTACTAGCAGTGCCAGTTAACTACTAGGTTGAGACAATAAAATACGCGATAGCATAGTACTCCTGCGATCCCATATGCGCGAGTAGACATATACCTACTTGTCCCCATCTGCAATTTTGAAGTACCTTGCTAATTAAAAAAGACCAGTCTCTTTCCTAATAATACTATGTAAAGGTAAGAGGGTATCTTAATAGCAGGCTTCAGAATGTAATTATACAGTTACATTTCCTCCTATTGGAATGTTTACTAACTACTTATATATAAATCATAATACAGATAACTCCAAACTTTGGTAATTGCTTTCTCCTTCACACCGTTCCCAAGCTGCCTGACCAGGGTTGCTTAGAACTATCTACTATTATCTCATTCGTGATGGAAATTTGACTCAGGTCTGACTCAAACCCTCCAGCTCCAGCTCCACTCTGCCCCATGGGAGTTGATGTGTATTTGATGCCACTTGGGTGATATCGATCGGCTGCATGGCTCTCAAACTCAGACACTAAGCCGCGACCACTACCATCACCTGAAACGGCCAGCTGGTGGGTTGAACTGGACTCCTCGTTGGGAGCACTCATGCTTATGGTATCGAGGCGAATGGACTGCTTCCTTTGACTGCGGCTGTATGAGTTTCCGTAGCTGTTTGAGCTTGCGCCAGTGACTGTTCTCGGGTTTGTGCAGGTGAAGATGAAGGTACATGCTGGACGGATTACGGGGAGAGAAGCTGTAAAGTAATGTTAGTTATTCTATCTCATTTGTGCTGAGGCTCGAGAGTTAAACCTACCAGAAACATTAATAAGGTTCACCTCGACTGTTGCCCAAATAACGATTGTTACGATGTTCCACGTCAGATCTGGTGATGTATCGTCAAACACTCTAGCGGCCACAATCAACCGAATGCCGGCCGCGCAAATACTTCAATTATTAGCAAGTCCACCAACGAGCATATGTAGTAAAAGCCGCTTACAAGAAACCGAACGTGAACATAATCATAATGCCAGCCTTTTGCAGAATGGGCAGCTGCAGCTTTCCAATCTCCAACATAGGCAGAACCAGGATAGCGATATCAATAATATTATGAACTAAAGTAGTTCCGAAGAAGAACTTTTTGTCCTCGATGGCGCAGTACCCGCCGGCAGTAGAGTCCCAGAAAGCCTGTACGGGGACACAATGAAATATCCCCATAAAAATCTTATAATAATTATTAGATTCATTTCCTGGTCAAGAGATTAGAGTACTTACTCGGAAGATAATCCATGTTATAGAGCATCCAAATAGAATTTGAATTGGAAGTCTAATATTCGTAATACAAAACATACGCCAGTACAGACTTAAGATAGAGACCTTGGCAAAGAAGAGGCCGAAAGCATAGAAAAGCTCTGCAACAAAGAGCACGAGCTTGCTTTCGTAGAGTGCTTTGTCGAGCGTTATGCCTTTGACATCCACGACATCCATGATATGAAGTCCAAGGCCGCGGTTGATCCCTTTCCAGCCTTGTTAGCCAATTGGTTAGTCGACATGCGCAGATGACCTACAGTAAGGGATAATAACGATCCAACCAATGGAAATGGCCTGTAAGAGTTAGCAATTTGGTTGCTTTACAAGTCAATGCAGTAGCAAATACGTACATAACCGCAGAGCGCAAAATAGTCATCCCATGACAGAGAATTTCTCTTGAGCCTACGACTCAACAGACGGAGTATTGTGACGATAGTCGCCGCTGTAAACGTGACAAAGAGCACCACCCAGAGATCAGTCTGTTTGGACTCCATTTTGTCTCTATGTATAAGATATCAATCAAAAGCACTGTCAAGTCAGGACGGGTATGATTCAGCACTTTAGCCCATCAAAAATCAGAGGACAGCGTGAACTGGAGAAAACGCAAGGATAAAGAGCATCAACATGAGGGGATTGGACACATTATGTACAGAAGACCCCCTGACAGTTTGTTAGTCCATGCCGCATCTTGCTAAACAAGCAGAGGCCTGGAACGATCTTCCTCTTTTAACTTTGAGAAGTGCGAAAATTAGAGGCAGTACTCAGCACGTAGATCTCGGCGCTATTTGGTTAGTTTCTTATAGCGTTGCCTTTTCGTTGGAAAACTCAAGTGCCGTGACAACAACCCATATCGGTACTTGTTGCGCTAATGACTCAATAGTATAGATATAATTACGCGGCGAACTTAACAAAGGAAAGATTTAAGTGGAGGTGCTAAGTGGACCACAAAAAGGAGGATATAAATCATAGCGGCCTTCGGTGCCGGTGTTGTAACAAAAAGTTGCTAGAATTCTCGCACCCACGCCATCGGTGACGATCATACCGTTGGGGATCTACAATGCCAAAGCCGAAAGTCTACTAGCGCGTTGAAGTTCTCCAACGAATTTCATGAAGATATTCGACTAAGGCTGAAGGGTGACACTAGTGACTGGAGCTAGTCCCTTGATGTTACAGTCACTGACAGACATGTCATCCTCTCCAGGAGAACCTGTTCTCCCAAGTTCGATAATTAACGGTCATAGCTTTTATACTTCGTTCCAGGTCATCCTTGAATTGTATATAAAGATAAGCTGCGCTCCTCTACCACTCTGATGCAGGTAGCGAGATGGTTTATGAATACATGTCAAGCACTTGTCGAAAGGCTAAAATTGACAGTGACATGCAAGTGGAGATTGTACGTAGAAAGGTGTAGTAAACTGCCTGAACCTTAATTCTCTTCAAAACCAAGTTTATTGTCACGGAGTTTCCCGGTGGCGTCGCAAGTGGCATGTCAGCTACCATCACTAGTCGCGACGGCTGTTTCTATTGCAGCTATAATACCCCTGACGGTGACATTTTCCCCCTTGCCCTATGGATAAACGAAGCTGTCGATCTCTATAACCTGGTTTGCTTATTCCGGCTTACCAGGTCTCTTATTCCGAGAGCCGTTTACTTTAACGTTGAAGGAGGGAAGCTCGGTCCCTCTGCTCCATCCCCCTTTCTCATCACCGAGACAATCAGGTCTAGCTTGCGGAACTAGCAGTGTATTGGCGACCTCCTCGGAAGTCCTACTTTTAGTTTTACCCTACTACATGGACTCAGTATCCTGTTTCAACATGGCAGATGCGCGGCCGTTATCCATCGGAGCGATCCATTACGGTGCCACAAAGCGTCTTTAGTATATATTGATGAGACTTAGAAGCAATGAGCATGGATAGAGAATACTCGCTACTGTTAATTTCCGAATAAAAGTTAAGTCGACCAAAGAAGTATTGCAGTTAGTTTCTGATATGTTCAATTCTCCCACACCAAACTCGCTGGATTGAACGCGTTGCTCGAATGTCGTTGATGGGGTCATCACGGAGGAGCACCAAATCGGCTCGTTTTCCTGGCTCAATCGCCCCACGATCACTAAGTCCAAAGCTCTTCGCGGGTAGAGACGTTGCCGCCCGCAAGGCGTCAATCGTCGACATGCCAGCCTCAACCAGGAGCTCCAATTCATGGTGTAAAGCCTCTCCGTGGCGGATCTGAAACGGCGAGTCTTCCTCCTCGTTTGAATCTGTCCCCACCAACACAGGCACACCAGCACTGTATAGACGCATAACTGACTCTTTGCAATGCCCGTACGATTCAGTCCCGATAAACCATCTCCTGCCCTTGATGACGGTCCACAGGAGTGAAGATTGAAGCAACAGTCGCACTATGGCTCTCCAGCCTAGAGGCTTGCATATAGTTTCCATCATGGTTAGGGTAGGGACGGATACCGACTTGTCAGTCATCATGCGTGCCACAGACTCAACGCCAAGTGCCTTATCCCGCGGGACATGCGTGATGATGTCCGACCTTGCCTAGGTATTATTCGTAGATAATTCTAATAGAATCATCTATATAAATATAATTTTACAGGCTATATATTATTATAATATTACTTACTACTAGGCTAAGTTACTAATTAATTAAAAATTCTACTTAGGGTTAGTTAGGGTTAGTATTATACTTAAGGTTTATAGTAATATAGTAAAAGGGGTTCTATAATATAAAATATAGGATTATAATAGTATTTATTACTTTATTTTATTTTACTACTATATATTATTTAGGCACTACTTAATAATAGTAAATAAGTATATAATACTTAATAATAAGTACTATATACTTATTTACTAAAAATATAAAATAGTACTCTAGCTAGATAAATTTAAAAAGTACTTCTAATAGATATATTAACTAACTAGTAGTATATTATAAGATATTATTAATTATTATATTAATAGAAATATAGTAAATCTAGTTAGCTTAAAGCTTTTTAGGGTAGTAATATAGTTATTAAATAGCTCTTAGTATTAAAAAAGTATAGCTATATTAAGTATAGGTTTTTAATAGTAGTACTAAATAATATTATTTATTACTAAAAAGAAGTAAAGTATAAAATAGTAAAAACTAGATAAGAAGAGGTTATATTATAGATTTAAATAAGTAAAAGGTATATTTAATATTAAATTATTAAAAATAATAATAATAATAGTATTATATTAAATAGTATTAGTATTATAAGATATAGTACTATAAAGGAGATAATTACTAGTAGCTAGGCTTAATTAAAAAAAAAGAATACTATATAACTCTAAAAAAGTAACTTAAAAGAAAATTTTAATTATAATTTATAGTAAGGAAAAAGACTATATTAAGTATAGTACTTTAGCTCCTAGGACTTACTTAGTATTTATAATATAGCTATATAAGTATAAGGAAGGGTAATAATAGGAAATCAGGCTAGGTAAGTAAATAAGTAAGTAATTTATAAATAAGTATTACTTAATTATCTTAGGTAAAGCTTTAACTATAAAGTAAACTACTATTACTAATAACTTGATAGTATACTAATAGAAATACTATAGTAGCTTACTAGTATTATAGTAATAAGTCTAAGTAATATACTATTTAGTAAAACAGGAAAGAAAGTATTAATAATTAAATATTATTTTATAGGTTACTGCTATTTAAGCTTTTACTAAAGGTTATATTATATTAATTATAAAGAGGTATTTTAATACTAGGCTATTTACTTTATAAATAAATAATAGAGCTTACTATATAATATTAATAAAAAACTTAAAAGAGATATATTTCCTAGTAACTAGGATAGTAGCTTCTATAGTAAAAGAAATATAAATATTAATAATAAGGAAGAAAATAAAGATAAAGAGGTTAATAAATATAAAAAGGAGCTTAATAATAGTAATATAAGTAGTTTAGTATATAATCTACTTAATTAAGCTATATTTTAGTTTATTATTTCTTTAATTAAAATAAAAGTTAGTAGGAATTTATATATAAACTTATTACTATACTTTTATATAGTACTTAATATTAAGTAATATCTACTAAATTATATAAAGCTATATTTATATATTAATATATTAGTAAGTATATTATAATAAGCCTAGCTATTTTTTCTAGAGGCTATATTTAAAGATAAGCTATAAGATTAAGATAAAGTTAAAGTAAAGATAGTACTTTTATTTAAGGAGTAATATACTATATAGATATATATTAGTAGTTATATTATTATTAATATAATTATTAAGTAAATATTATATAAGAAAGGATATTATTAAAAGATAAAAAAGTAACTATTAATATAATAAGTAAATAATAAAGAGGTACTATTTTATATAAGTAAGGAAGTTAATATTAAAAAATTTACTTATATACTTTATAGCTAAGTTATAGAAATATAAAAAATACTAAATTAACTATTTAAGGGATAATAGAAAAAAGTTAATAAAATAATTAATATAAAGCAGATTACTAATAGTATAATATAGCTTAAAGTAAGTAAGTTATTTATAAGTAATTTAAAGAATAGTTAATTAAAGCCTAGGCTAGTAAAGATAATATAGCTAAGAGGAGCGTTAATATAAAATATAATATAAAATTAGTAAAAGTAATAAAAGGTTAAAATATAACTTTATAATTTATAGCTATTTTAAGAAATATTTTACTAGGCAGTTAAGGTTAGGTTTTAGACTTTTTTAAGATAAAAGACTTTAAAATTTTAATATTATTTAAATAATCTAAGTTATACTTTTATATATAATATAATCTAGCTTTATTATAAAGATTTACTATATTATATATTATCTAGCTTATTATTATATATTTAATCTAGCTTTATTATTATATATTTAATTCTACTTATTATTATATATTTAATCTTACTTTACTATTATATATTTAATCTTACTTATTATTATATATTTAATTTAATATAGTATTATATATTTAATCTTGCCTTACTATTATATATTTAATTTTACCTTATTATTATATATTTAATCTAAGTCTAAAACTTAAAATTCTATCTTAACTTCTAAGTTCTAATTAATTATTATAACTTTTAAGTTTATCTTCCTTATTATTATTATTATTATTACTATTTATATAAGTAATACTCTCTTTTTTATATTAATAATATTTATTTCTAGTATATTATTAAGAGGCTAGTGCTATCTTAAATTAAGTATCTCTTTTATTATTAGATTCTTTAATAAATGCTCCCAGAGATCTATTAATATTAAGTAGATCTAGAATAGACATTTTTTATAAGCTATATAAATTACTACTAATAGCTATTTAAACTCTAAGGACTCTTAAGTCTAGAGGATAATTAAGTAACTTTAAGATAGGCTAAATAATATATATTTCTACTATTTAGCAGATTCCTAATAGTTAGGGGATCTTATCTATAATAGTATATACTATAGTATAAAACTTCTCCTCTTTTTTAATACCCTTTAATATTATATAGATCTTATTATAGTATATAGAGATACTTCTAGAGATAAAGATATAAATACTAATATTAAAGATATTTACTATTACTACTAGCTATTACTAGGTATAAATCCTCTTAGCTAAGGTACTATCTAGAAAATTAAGCTTTTTATAAAGATATTTACCTATCCTTATTAATAAGGCCTGCCTTTTATTAGTATTTATTTTATTATTAATAAGGAAGTCTTTAATATTCTTATTTAATTTTACTATAAATAGACTTAATTAGTAATCCTATTTATAAATAAATAATACCTTTATATTAATTAGTTAAATATTATTAATTATTAATAAATTAGGACTATTATACTAAATAGCCTAAGCTTAATATAAAGTAAAGCTAGATAGTATTACTTACTTATTATTATATATCTTATCTACTACCTTACTTATATTCTAGTTAAGATTAGTAAGGTAATATTATTAGTAATAGCTATAAAGATATATTAGTATATTAGTAAGCTATTTCTAGCTTTAGTTACTAAATATATTATATAAGATAGTAGTACTTATAATATAGATCTTTTAAAAGGATAACCTGCCTTTAAAGTCCTTTTTTTAAAGCCTTTAAGTAATAGTTAAAGTATTAAAAGCTATATATCTCTCTTTAAAATAGCTCCTAAGTCTAGTCTTTATTTATAATACCTCTATAAAAGTAATAAGCTTTTTATCTTTACTAAGGACTTACTTTAGTACTTATAGACCTTTATTAAGATATATTATAATAGATTTATTATCAGTCTATAAGAGCTATAGGAAAGCAGGGTTAGTAGAAAGTTATAAGGGGATACTACTATCTTTATTATTATCTCTATAGTAATCTATTATATATAGTAAGACCTAAGTAGATTCCTTAAAGAGCTAGGTACTTTTTAAGATTATACCTAGAGGAAAAAGTAGCCTCTCTATATAACTTACACTCTAGCTATCTGCCTCTAAGTTAGCCTCTTTATAACAGCCTAGAATATAGTGCTTAGTAATATTATAGGCCTAATTTTTTAATATACCCCTCTTTAGAAGGCTTATAAACTAATCTTCAAAAAATCTTTTAAATTTCTTTTTAAATTTAAAGATAGTCTTTAAGTAACTAGGAAGACCTTACTTATCCTATACCTTAGATAGTAGTAATATATATTATCTTAATAAGCTAGTAGTATCTATACTTAGGATAGGGTAGGAAGTAGAATCTAAAAGGAAGCTAGATAGTAGGCTACTCTAGATATTAGTGTTAAGATATTACTTATAGTAATATATCTTTAGTAAGATAGGCTAACTTAATTTAGTATTTAATATATTAAGGTTATTAATAATAACTAAGTATATATCTAAAGATACTAGTAAAGCCTTATTATATCTAGTAGCTATAATACCTTAGCTATTTAGAGTATAGTATAAGGATAATTTAACTATTCTAGCTTAAAATACATCTTTAGTATAGTTAAGTAGATAGATATATTTAGTTAACCTAGTTATAATAGAAGTTAGAACTATTAACCTTTTTTTACTTATTAATGCTATATTATCAGTCTGCTAATTAATAGTAATAACTCTTTTCTTTAGCCTCTTTTTTCTTACTCTTATAGATAAGGGATAAAAGGGTTTTAAAATAAAAAGAGAAATATATCTATAAGCTCCTAACGCTATTAAAGTATATTATAATATATATAATAAGCAAGTGCTCTAGATAAGTAAGTACTCTAAAAATCCCTTAACCTATACTATTACTATTTAATTAGATATTTCTTAATAACTTAATATACTACAGTCTTTAAATAAAGCTAAGATTATTCTTACCTTTTAAGCCCTTTAAAATAACCTAAAATTAAGTCTGAAAAAGGCTATAGCTATATATTATATTAACTGCTTTACTTTATATTACTACTAATAAGGCATTCTTTTAATATATAATACTCCTATAAAGTTATAAAAACTATTTAATTAGGAAAAGTAAATAATAATTTAATTTATTTTAGACTTAAATTTATAAGGATTTCCTTTAAGCTAATTATATATAAAAGATATAACTAATTCTCTACTTACTAACTATAATATACTATATATTAATAAGCACTAGGCTTATAAGTTTATTAAGTAATAACTAAAGCTAAAAATATATCTATCTTAAAAGTATAACTATAAGAAAGCTAAATATAAAGATCTTATAATTATTTATAATTAGTTTTAGCTTATAGAGAATATAATATTTAATTAAATAATATCTAGAACTTTAATAAAACTAGCTTTATAATAGGTATAATTAAGCCTAGAATAGTTATTATAAGCTCCTATAAGTAAAGAAAATTAAAGTAAATATAACTTAGAAACTATAGATAGATTACTATAATTAAAGGGATTAATATAAAAAGTTAATTAATTCTACTATTTATTATTAATATAGGTAAAGATTACCTTATTAATTAGTATTAAGAATATAGCCTCCCTAATAATTAAGTTATTATATTAAGTAAGAAAGGATAGACTAATAACTAGCTAGGTCTTAACTAGCTAAAGCACTTTAATTAAGCTATAGCTAAATATATAAATAGTTATTACTACCTCTTAATCCTTAATAGTTATAAAAGTTACTACTTTATTAAATTTAAGGAATATTATAAGGAAAATAAAATTATTATACTTTATATACCTACTTATATGTCTTATCTACTTTGTCTTTTTAATATAAGATACTTTAGACTACTAAAAAAAGTATATAATTAATAAATAAAATATTTAATTAAATACTTTACAACTTATATTTCTAAGACTAAGTTCTTTCTTACTTTTTATATTACTTACTAAGCTATTATTATAAAAAGTAATATTAAAAGAGGTTTTAAAGGAGCTAGATTTACTCCTTTTAACCTAGAAAATATTATCTTAAAGCTTAATATATAGCTATAAACTCTAATACTTTCTATAAAGGTTATAATACTATTAACCTCTTAGATTATAAGGACCCTAAAGACACTACTAAAGGCCTAATTATATTCTAAGTATTTATAAAAAAGGATTAAAAATTATAAAAGTAGCTCCCTTAAGTTAATAATTAAAGCTATAAAGCATTTTAAAAAAGTAATAATTATTCTTATATATAAAATAGTCTTACTATATAATAAGGTTTAATAACTTAAATAATAGAATAAGATAGTAAGATAATACTAAAGGGGGAAAAGGACTAGAGTATAGAAAGAAGGGCCTTTAACTATAAAGGAAGTATTATAAGTAATTAATTAGATAGATATTAATATATAGGTAATAGCTAAATCCTTAAGAAGTAGTTATAGAAAGTTATAAAGATTAAAGCTTTAATAGTATAGTATTTATAGAAAGACTAAGTATAATATAAAAACCTATTAAAAGGTAATTAAGGTTAATAGGGAATAATATAGCTATTAATTCTAATTAATTAGATAGATTGTAGTGTTTTTTTAACTCTTTTTAAGTCTTAAGGTATAGATTAGTAGAGCACTCGCTTATCTAGAGCACTCACTTATCATGCATGTTATCGTTAGCACAAAGGATTACATCACGCTTTAAGATATCATCGTAGTACTCGAGCTCTTCTTTAATGCTTACGTGAATGGCTTACTGTGACCAGCCAACGCACCACCTATGCGGTGCCGCTTATAAACTCAATCCGATCCAACAAATCATAAAGCAAATCAAAACAAATATATCAATCAATGACTCGTTTTGTATCTAGAATATTAAATCCTGTGTTTGAAATATAATTTAATATATTTGTGATAAAGCAATACTGTAGGAGTCGAAGGTATTACTTACAGGTTTAATAACTCCTTATATATAATCTGCATCGTAGCTACCGGCAGATCAGGCTATCTTAGTTATATAGCCTTAATAATTTAGTATATAATATATATAAGTTACTTTATAGTAGGTAGCTGTACCTACTAGGAATCTATCGAATTCTTTATAAAGCTAATTAGTTATTATAACCTTTACTTATAATCTTATTTTCTTAGCCTATAAGTTTTAAGAAAGTAGCCTTATTAACAGCTTATTCTTTAAGTGTGTAATAAATGTCCTAACCTGCGCTCTACGCGACCTGCAAGTAGCGGCGATAACATCCTCTATAACTAACCCGCCCGCTGCTTAGGGCCCGGACAGATGGCTCAAACGCCGTTATCATCACTCAATGCCACCAACACTACCGCACCTACAGAAGTAGCCCACTCTACTTGTCCCTTATCCCCTCAACGATAGTAACCAGTCTCCATTATCAAGTCAGCTAATAGGCTTGCATATAAATACATAGAGGAGTATAACACTAAGCTAATAGTATTCCAGGCCTTTTAAGTTAAGCTCAAAGAAGCTACTAGAGAATTTATTACTAGACTAGAACGACAGTCTATCTAATAGTTTTCTAATTTCTTCCTAACTCCTAGAGCCATAAGCTCTCCAGTGCCAGATTTGCCTCTAAGCCTATCCACGGCAGCGTGGCTGCCTCGCCTCCTGCTGCTTATGACCACTCAGGTCATCAGCGTCAACAGCAACAACGACAACGACAACAAGATATCGAACCCCCCTCATCTCCAGGGACAACGGTTACTAACGTCCCACTCCGTGAGGACCTTCGTGTCTTCATCCGCCTGGAAACCAGAGCTCCGACCAGAACCTAATACATCCAGACTACCGACCCTAAGATCCATGACTTCCTAGTAGAGAAGCAGGCGGAGTGGGCAGTAGACTCCAGGGCCACCACAGTAGAGACCAGCAAGATGCGGTTTATCTATACAGTCGCAGACCTTCCCTGTAGCCTAATTGACTTCTATAGGAATAAGTTAAATAGCGAAGGGGTTATTAACAGTAAAATAGCAATCTAGACAGGGCTTAAGCCTGTTAACGTGTGCCCTTTATAATATACCTTAGATAACTCTTAACTAAGACCCTATTTGTATCTCCTAAAGCCGACTAAGAAGCACTCATCGCCTCTTTGGCAGCCGCACGGGTAAGCTTGTTGGCAAAAGCCGATCGTCCTAGGCAGTGTGAAACGTGCTGGGACTACCACTCTTTCCGCGCCTGCTATAAATGGTCTCCCTGCCGAAGTTGCGGCAAGACTGGCCACGCTCCAGGTGTTTGTATTATCCCAGAGCAAGTTGTCAATTGTCTCGCTCCTCAGCGCGCTAACTTTCATAAGTGCCTAGCTCGCCTGAGGAAGGTCCATGGCGTCTTTCACGGACTGACCACGGAACACAGTGAGCATGTCCGGACGGCAGGCATTGAATCATACCGTCAGCACAATCAAGAAATGTAGCGAGAACTGCAACCACGCGCAGATGAACTGCAGAGATAACAGTGCGAACGGAACCGCGCATCGATTTGTATGGACGTGAAGTCAAATCGCCTGTGAATATTATCTAGATATTTTCGAGTAGGTCGATCCTTGAAGGTCGCTAGGGATGAAAAAGTGTTGATCATCATTCCCATGACCCCGTTTGCCCTCGGCGCGATGCATGGGGATCAGCGGTACAGAAGGAACAATGAGGTTTGATGACGTCGGAGCCGCTCGGTTGGTAACGCCGGGGATGTAGGCGATTTGGATAATATTGGAGGCTCGAGTAAGGATGGTGGGAGTCATAGAATGAGCTGTATGTTTCGACCCGAGAGAAGTCCCCCCCGAGGCGGCATCGTTCTCGGAGCTTGGCATAGGATCCACGGCTTCGATATGGATAGATGCGGGAGTCTGTGGCCTCTTAAGCTTGATATAGAACCTCCAGACTAGATAAGTAGCGACGGAAATAATTACAATGCTAGCTATGATACCGCCAATAATGCCGCCAGTAGTTAGGCCGCTGCCGCCTTTGTGAGATTCGGCCTCTGCCTCTCTCCTGGAGGGGGACGTAGCACACTGGGCACAGTAGAGGGGGACGGTATATTGGCAGCTCTCGCCGCCTGAGCATTCAAGGCATTGAAGCCTAGTGCTATTGTCACAATTGATGCCGTCGTTACCCTGAGGGATTAACGTAAGTACTATAGATAGTCGTCAGCAGCAGTCGATAGGCATGAGAACAAGGGGGCCGATAGTCACTTACTACGACTTAAGTCATCCCAAGCTCTAGCTCCGATGTATCGAGCCCCACCCATGTTAATATCCTAAACTGTGAGAGGCTGGTAAGAATCAAGAGAATACTGGCGCTCAAAGTTTGGCAAGTATTGACTATTTGGGCAGATAAGTCAAGCCTAAGTTGGGTAGGTTATTACCACGCTTCGCAAGTTGGATATCGATATCGAATTGCGATAGAACCCGACAGTGAAGAATGAAAAACGAAAGATCGAATGGCTTATCGGATAGACCTGGGGTGAGGAGCATCTATAGGACAGAGCTGGCTGGGCCTGGATTTTGGGTAGGTTTGAAATGCCCCTGCTTCATTGGAAAATAAATTGGTCTGGGTTGGGAGAAAAATTAATAACCTTTCTCTACATACGAGTTGTAAGTGGCCTTTTACAAGTTCCTCAGCAACCCCTCCAAATTAAACATTCCAAATTACCTACGGGGCTGAGCACAGACCGTATAATGGCAAAATTATATGCCAACGTATCCGTGCACACGTCCGTGTCCCAAGCCTACTCGTTTTTGGCATGCTTGAGTCTTCGCCCATGCACGCTTGCAGGGGCACTTTCCCTGGCTGGCACTATCCCCCCAGAGCACCTTTCTGGTGTCGCGGAGTGGTAGACAAAAGGGAGGATTAATTACCATGAGCCGATGAGTGGCTTGTCCGTCTGTATTACTCGACATTAGGCCACATTAGTTTCAAAGGCAGGATAATACACCAGGCAGGTAAAGTCCACTAATATAGTTATGGTAAAAGTAATTGCAAATATAGGTAAACTAGAGTTTAGATAGTTATATCCGGTAACTATAGATATAGGTAAGGGGGCGACAATAGATATAATAATGTTTATAATAGTTATAAGGCAGGTAGTCTAGCAGGTTTAGTTAGTTAGGCTACCCTATTGTGCAGACATTAAGTCTAAGGCTTTAAAAGCCTAATGCTTGGCATAAATACTGCTTGATTTACTATAAAAGAGGCCCGCTCCCTAGCCTATCACTCTGGTTAGAGAGGCATGCATAGCGATATAGAGCTTTAGATTATACGCGTGCCACAAGCTCTAGACAGGGGATATAGTAAGTAGCAGAAGTACTATCTATAAAGGTTAAGCAGGCTTTATTGCTAAGGGTGTATAGGAGCTAGCCAGGGGAGGTCATGGTAGGAATGGTTCTGTCAATATAGACATGGATATCAGAGTACGTGCCGGCCACGATATCATCGGCTATACCAACACAGACCTGGCCAACAGACTTCAGGTCATTTCCTATAACAAAGTCATTACATATTGTCAGAAACGAAGACGTCTTAAGGGCTAAGACTACCTAGATTTAGAAAGGCTTAAACAGGAGTAGTAGTAGCCAGGATAGCTCTAGTAAAGAGATAGAGGAGTTTCTACCTTAGAATCGATAAACTAGGTTAGATTTTAAATAGCTATAAAAATTTCTATTAAAAGCCTACTTTATTAATCAAAAGAGAACTTTATTACTATTTCTTATATTATTTTAATACTTTAACTCTATTTAAGATTTCCTCTATTAGTTTAATAAAATTAGTTAAAAAGAAATATATATCTATTCGCTACTTAGTAAATAGTTTAATTAATAGTTTAGTCATAATAGTAATAGTTTAACCACAGCTTCAGCCCTATAATATAGTACGAACTACTAAGTAAAATGTCCTGCTAACACATTAAATAGTCACTAGCCTTTAAAAAACAAGGCCTATATATCTTTTAAAAGAAAAACTAAACAGAAGGTTAGAACTAAATTTAAAAACTATAAGGCTAGTTATATACTATATATATACTTTTTAATAATATTCTATCTTATAGAAGAGTAATTGCACTAGTATCCTAATAGAAGAGAAATATAATTAGCTCATTTTTAGCTATAGCTATCCTACCAAGCCGAGAATTAGTATGCCTTCATCCATGTGTCTCTGAAATCGTCGGTTGGTAAAGCCACGCCTATATAGTTCATTCCAGGCTGTCCGAGCGGCCAATCGCTGACGTTTCCGGACCGCTTTGACATCAGGTGGGGCGCCATCGATTATCACTTTGACCCATCAGCTATTAAACCAACGACCCTATTAATGGCTGGGGGTGACGTGCGACCATGCGGTGGTTTCAGAAGGACCCTAAAAAAGAATCAGATCCAGACCCCGCATTCTTAGGTCGGGTTTAGAGCGTGGTGTTGTGCTCCCGGCTAGTCTAAAAGACTGAAGTCTCGAATCTCTGGCCTTAAGTGCAACTCATCAAAACCCATCTTCTGGTTCCAAATAAACACTGGCTAATCAGGGTTTCACCATGTCTTCAGCCACTAATACCAATAACATGTGCCCAAAGAGGCACAATTATTGTTTCTAACGAGATCTAGGACTTATCAGGCTGACAGTGGCAACGTACTGGCTAGGGGTCATTGCGTTGATAGAATCTACAAAAATACACCGTACATTATCCAAACTGTTTTAATGTCTCGCCCTTGGCATATGACTATACAGGATGCTTAATCTGCTTTCTAAACTTGCTTATATGATCCCAAACGATGTAACAGTATATGATAAGCGAGCGTTGCACTTGCTGATTTGTTGGTATTTACACTTCGAATTATTATTTCATTCAGAAGTTCTCCTTCAACTTAAGCTTAAAATAGCTAAAACCTGGATATTACAACTATTAAACTATACCTAATAAAGGCTCGCCACAATGAAAGGGATAGGGCATCATTTGTTGGTTACATGGTTCCTCTGTATACTTCCGTCGTGATCTCCTTCAAACCCTTTCAAAGATATCGTTCCTGGTTTTGTATTTTACCCCGTGCCCTATGACTGTCCTGCGAGGCTCATGCGGTTTGCAGCAAGCCAACTTGGTGGTCAATTTCTCCAATTGTTCAGTATTCTAGCTTCAACGGCAGAGGCAAACTCTAGCTGTCGGTGGCGGACGAGGGTTGGTCTTGTGAGTAGTCAAGGGCTATTGGATTGATAACTGGAACCATGATATCTGTCTCCTCGTTATCTTGCTTCGGCTCAAAGGCGTCCTGTTGCGGGCGAACGCCACTGTCGCTTCGAGCGCGTCCATGTTAGTATCCAATTTTAGGGGTCAGATATACAGGCCTAATTCGTCAACGGTCATATCCTCTGGAAGTTTCACAAAGCCGAGCCTTTGCGGTTTGTGGCTACGTAAGTACCTGGAGGATGGAAACTGCTTAAATATTAGAGGTTTTATGGGAAAAGAACCTCTTCATCGTGTAGTGGTGACGGACTACAACAGAGATTATAAGGTGAGTGCGTTAATAGAAGCGGGAGCAGGTGTAGCCATAAAAGATTTCATGGGGCGTCCGCCCGTCGAGCTCGCAAGAGACACGAATGAACACATCTTCATATTTCTGTTAAAGTCTTGGCAGAAATCGATTGTGGCAGAGCAGTAGAATCAGGATAGGAAATAGAGTTGATGGTCCTCATAAATCCCAAGAGGAGGAAATTAGAGAGAAGGAATACATGAGCTGGCTCAGCCATCTTGGCACTGGTTTGCTAGTATCTATATGCTGGTAGAGGGAGCGCGCTTAAATAGGTGCTCGAGCAATTGTTCAGTGCTAGCACGAACGACTTAGCATGAATAGCGAATCGAGTCTGGTATCAAGGTGTTGTTGCTCAAGACAAGATAAACGAACAAGTCAAAAGACGGCCACTTCGGGAAAGAAAAAATACGTCCAGGGGAGAAACATAGTATACAGGTAAAGCCGCAAAAATAGATCATGGATAGCTATCAAAGCTGATCTTCTCTGTGCTGGGCTTTTCCATCATGCTTCTGGGGCGGGTGCTGATTCAGCTAAAGGCCTTTCCGCCTACGCCCTTGATCCTGCTACCATCTAGGGCGCGGCAGGGTGCGTCGATTATTATTATCTTAATCGAATCAACCTTGATTTTGCAGAAGAGTTTTAAGAAAAGGTACTGGTCACCAGCATCGTTGAGAAGAGGTAAGGTGTGGTAGCTTTGCTTGAGGTTGCTAAGCTTAGCAGTGTAGGTGGCTACTGCTGGTCTGTTATTGTAGTTCTTGCTATTGTTAGAGAGTTTGATAGACTATTGGATAAAGACCAGATCGGGTTGTTTATTTGTGACTTTGAACTTGAAGTGACTATTAAATATTGGGTTGAAACTGTTCTCTTGTACGATATTTGTCCGGAACTTTTGTGGCGGGTCAAGATCTCGAGGTAAGGCTGACTTATTCCTCTTTTCCTGTTTATTACTGGTGTGGAAGACCTCGACCTCGATGTATGGGTTCATTGCCTTGTCGGCGGGGAGGCTGGCCGGTCGTATAAGCCGTTGTGCCGAGATGATATTGATGGTGAATGAAATAACACTGCGCTTCTTGCCCCTAGGAAGTTCGGGGTTGTATGGGAGTACTTGGATGTCTTGTAGCTCTGCAGGTTTAAGCACGTAGCCTGAGAAGTCCTGGCTACTGTCAAATATGGCGCGGTTGATCTGTATACCTAAGTCGAAGGTCTGCTAGTTGAGCGTAACTATCTGGATCCTGCGGCGTTAGTATAGGAGGGGATTAAAGTTGTTGGAGGTGATTTGGGTGTGATTAGGGTAAACTTGTATTATGTAGCGCAGGTTGTGGAGGTTGACTGCTATCTTCTGTTCTTTGGTGTGAGAGTACTTGGTAAACCTCGACTCTATAAAGGAGAAGATGTGGTTGTATTGCTTCGCTGCGGCAGTGTTAAAGCTAGTATAATTGATACCGGAATAGTAGACGCTAAGATCACCAAGCTCTTTAATAATCTTGGTAGATGTCTTTTGTGAGTTTCGCTCCCCGCCACTGTTATTGTCGCTGGCGCTTCTACTCGTCCTATCTCGCACCCCGCCTTCAGTCATTGTGTTGATATGAGTCTTTCTCACCGGTCGATGATAAGAAGGGCTAGGGCCACGCATGAGGCTATGAGGAAGCGACTGCGAAGGCATCAACATGGCGGCTTTAGTCACGGAACGAGTCAGTGGTGAGTTGAAGCTGTTGCCTCGTCGGCGGCCGCGGAAATTGCTGGCAGGAGGCTCCTTCTTGATCTGCGGCTTCTTGACCTTGATGAGGATGCGTTCTATGAGCTTAGAGGGTGAAGGCAGCTTGTTATTGCAGTCTTCTAACGTCTCGGTGACCAGTCGAGAGCCGAAGGCCTCCTTTATAATGTTGACTATGATGGCTTGCTGATTAGGGTTGTAATGAACCTTGAGGGAGATCCAGAGAGGGAACCTTGACTTAATAAAGGTGTACTTATTGATTGTGGCTATGACCTTACGGAAACTAATCGAGGCTGTAAGGGTGCGACTGTGGTTGACCTTGGGCTGCCTGGAGTTCCTATCCCAGCAGTTAATCTCGATATAGCGGCAGTCTTGAATAAGAACCGAGATGTAGCCCTTGATGCTGGACTGGCTGGCTATCTGTTGACTAAGGAGGTAGGTGTTGTGAGAGCTAGAGATGATATATTCGTTTATGGGGCGGTTAAGAGTGTAGTTTTGAGGCTCTGGTATAATCGCTGAGTTTGTCTTAGATGTTAGGTACCTTATAAAGGCGGCTTTGGACATGACTAGCATGTTATTAGCCGCATTGGAGGTCTTGACTGCATCAGGTTGGTATCGGCGGCTGAGGTAGGTAAATTGCTTCTCCCACATAGAAAGGTTAGAATTAACGTCCTCCCCTTGGATATCGCGGAGGAAAGCTAGAAACTCTGGAAAGGTTATGCCAATCTTAGGTTTAGCGATAATGCTGCGAATGATTTGCTGAACATTGTGCCTCTGCTTTATTAGGCGGATGAAACCCCTGAACTCGGTAAAGTTGAGCTTCTTATGTCGTCGGACGTTAGATAGGCGGAAGTTGGTCTGCAGGGTCCACTGGGAGGTGTAAATATGAAGGTTCTGGTAAACACGCCTGACTCCGGCTATGTCTAGTTCCTCCTGCTTAGGATTACGGGGCTGCTTACCGAACTCCCTGGCTATCTTAGTCTGCTAATACTGGGCTATGGCTCTATTGTCGAAGGTTATGAGAGAGGTTATTGATCCCTGTCGGTAAGTCAATGTAGCCTCGAGGAACCCAGTCCAGCGGTTTAAGACTTCCTCATTATCGGTGACAATGTGCAGAAGCTTGGTCCTCGAGTTGCCTTGGACGGTATAGATGATGGTGAACCAGGTATCCGCACACGATTCGGACATTCCAAAGTCAAGGCAGTATTGTTGAGTATCGGAACCAGTTCGGATCTCTTTGATCTCATCGACGTGTAAGGACTTATGTGGGCGAGCAGGGTCCCACGAGAGCTTGTTGGATTCGGTCTCATACATAAGATTAACCCGTCTCGTGCGACTTCTCCTGGACACCTTGAGAAGTTCACAACCATTCCGAAGCTCGGCCGGCAACACAGGTCTGGCATTGGCACTGCCGCTTCCATTAATTGAACCGGCAGCGTCATTGTTGCTTGATGTGTGAGTGGCTCCGTCGAGGCTAAAGAGAGATACGTTGCCATCCGGAACCGGGTCAGCCTCCTCATCAGTGTCAGTCACGGCGTTATACTCTGGCGGTCGCGGGGGGGGAGTGGCATTGCTGTCACTCCGACAGCGCAAGATGCTAGGACCGATACTACCGTTCCGGCTGGCAAGGGCTGCCGAAGATTGTTGTCTGCTGCTGGCAAACCGATGGGCGCGATTCGAGAAGCGGCGAAGCAAGTTACTACTCTTAGGCGAGGCCTCGGGCATTGCGCTGGGGTTGCAGCTAGCCAAGCTTCGATCTAGTGAGTCGTTGCTCGTCTTGCGAGATAGGATAGACTCCGGTAGCTGAAAGTTGTAGGGATAGGGGTCCTCATTCCTACCGTGCATGGGTTTAGGCGACGGTTGGACTGAGGAGCTCGTAGTCAGAACGACGGTATCGGGTGATATTTTGGGCGATCCTTCTTGTGAGTAGGAGGCTGTTTTGGAGGCGCTGATAGCCGATACCGGGACCTTCGAGGGCTGAATGGGTGAGCGGGTCGTTAAAACCCGGCCAGGGTAAGAGCTTGGCAACTGGGTCGATAGAGAGATCATGTCTACACGTAGTTAAGGTGTGAGGGGGAGCAGGATGTGATATGGCTCGGGGTCTGGGTTGGAAGGAGTCATGGCTGTGTGCTTATGGTGGTGACCGCACTATTTGAGTAAAACCAGGGCGCATCTGAAGGTTGCGTCGATATATACAGTAGATTAGTAAGTGGGATGAGCCATGGTGGAACGCGCCGGAGAGAAAGGGGGGGAGGGGCCGCAATTGCAGGGGAAGATACAGTTGCAGAGGCTGATCTCTTCGTGGAGTAGCCGTTGTAGACCTTCTGGGGCCAATGCTAAATGGAACGCCGCGGGAGTAGGGCTGGAGTCAGAGAAAGGGTGTGAGCGTAGGCATGGTGGATGGACGGACGAAGGTATCACCATACATGCAAGGACGGCTGCAGCACGAGATCGCCGTGAAGTGGGCCGCAGATCCCGGCTGGTCAAACCGCCACCATAAATTCCCTGTCCTACTCGTCCATAATCAAATAAAACCCACCGTCCTGATCACTAGGGCCATCAACCCCGCATACTGAATACGACGCCGTCGTCGCAGGTAAAAGGTATTAATTCGCCTAGAAGTGCTGGATACCCTTGCGATCGCACGTAGCAAACGTCAACCCGGATCGGGAATCGCATAACGGCTGGAGTGAACACTGACGTGCATGGGCCATGGGCCTAGGACAACCCTCTAGAGGATTTTGAAATTACGTTGCACTTTATTGCAGACAATGAATGGTCACCGCTAACCAATTCCTCTGCATACGAACCTACAAGGGCCATGGTTGCAAATAAATCTACCGAATGCAGGGTCCGTCGGAATCTACCTGCTGTACCAAAGTACAAAAGTTAGGTGGCCCCCATACCTAGATACAGAAACAATTAGGCCTATATCCATCCATGTTACATCTGATACGGTCCATTCCACGAGGTTGGTCGGCTAGTGGATTATTCATTTATCATTTCCCTTCAAAGCGGTCGTGGAGTCGATGGAGTGGAGTCGAAACTGGAGCAGTTAAGTGCTCCCCCCAACTTAGGTGTACGAGCTTAACTCTGGCTGGCAGCCATGATCGTGAACAGTTTTGGCAACGCAGCTTTTACTGGCATTTAACGAAAGCAGTGCCGTTAGAACCGTTGTATGTTTCTCACTGGAGCTATATGAACCACAATATGCCGGGTAACGCTTTGCATGACGAGCAGCAAAGTGAAGAAAAATGTAGGGAACCATACATTCACCTTTCCATGACAGCGTGGGTTGAGCCAGAGATCTCGAAGTGCTCTCGTGATGAGCCAACTGGCACAGTCCCAAAGTCCCACGCAAGCTTGATCGCTGCAGGAAGTTCCCTTTATTCCTCCTTCTTCCTCTGTTCCTCGCTTTATTCCTTAGCTTTAGTATACTTGCTGTAGCCGACCAGCCAGGGTGTTGACAATAACTTCAATTTTGAACAACCGCTAGCCACTGGCGTAATGGACTCTCCGATAGCTTCAAATGGATCAACTACACTGGCAGGCGCCGTAGATTAAGGTCCATTCACTCTACTGGGACGGCCAGTGGAGTGGATGGATTGATTTGCAACCCTGATAGGGGTGTAGACCATTCACCGTACCACTTCCGTACTGCCTCCATACTGCCTCCGTCCGAAGAGACGTCGCTCAGCGGCACTCAGAGATGCTTGCAGATCGGATATGAATTGTCGCGACCTCTTCCTCATATACAGGTGACCAACATGTCCTCAAAGGATTAGAACAGGTCGTCCACTTAGCACTATGCAGCAGTTGCTGCATTCTTGGCTTTGCCGCCTGCTTCTTCGATATCCTGCGCAATAACCCTCTTCGCCCCCTATAAGATATAATCGACGTTCCCCTACTCTTCCCTTCCTGGATATCAAGCTTTTAGAGTGATTAATGGCCCCAACAGCTGTATTTTAGTATACCAATAATGTAAGAACAGACAGCAAGGGTCCTCTATGAGGCCTGAAAGGGGGACTCTGTCTTTAAACTCCTATACTTGGGAAAAGTATAGTCACAATAGCCAGCATTCATGTTCGGGGAACGAAATATTTCTAAATTTTACCAATTTGAACATCGTTTAACTGCGACACTGAATCAAATGGCCCCCGCTGATTAGGCTATCCTCAATATCGTCCTCAGATGCAGTCCGGAACAGAAATCCTTCGAATGGTTGTTTTGGTTCTTCTCGGATGTAGCTAAACGCCTAAACGGGATCCAGATGGCGTCAAGCCCCTCACCCATAATATTTTCCATAATGATGTGCTCGGGGTGGCGTATCTATCATTATCAATCATTATACGAGTAATGAAATAAAATGGCTGCAGGGTAAGCAAGACTATGATGATACTGATCACTGAGGGGGAAGGAATGAAATGATAATGATTGAAATGATTCGATAAACGGAGTATTCCGGGGGACCTTGGATACCCTATACTATACAGCATGAACTGCTTCTTCCGCCACTAGTCCCTTTAGTAATCCGTCCTAATCATCCAGCAAATCTATCTTTAACTAGGATCTCACTATTTTGCGTTATTGCAATTGGTTTCCGCCTGCAGACGACGGCGTTTCGCCGACATATGTGTGAACACCTTCTCGCATTCGCATTGGAGACACAGAGAGGATGTTTGTGACAATCAGCTTAAGGCGTGGGCATTCATACCTCTTATTGAACTAGTATAAGAACGGCTCACAGACCTTCTCCAGGGGTTTGGCGAGGCGTAGGCACGGTAATATTTGGCTCTTCAATCGAAACGAGCCTGAATCGGCTATTTAGATATCGCAGCAACAGTGGAGTGACAAAATTGAGGCTTGCCAGAAACGAGTAGATAGCCGTAGTCCCTGTCTCCGAGCACTAATACCTCAGTAAGGTTTGTTTTCCCGGAATCCTAGGTACTTATACCTAGCAGGGATGCACCCGCCTGTTTATTTCATTTTTGTCCTTCTAATGCAATGATCGCTATGTCAGGCAGAGCATCAATAAATTGATTGCAGAGATTATTATCGATCATTCGTCAATAAGCCAATCAGTATTAATGAATGATGCGCTAGCCTGGATGTACTTGATACTTCGTCCCTCAGCTTTCGCTTCAAGACTAGAGTGCGAACACCTCTGGTACGGAAGCTGTGCCTGTTTCCCGGACAAGGCGCACATTCTCGCTGTCTATGAGGCTGACGTTTAGCCCGTGCTTAATAATGTAGTAGTTACTAAAACGAACGATGCGTTGACCCTTACGCTCTTAAAGAACCTCTCCATTGAAAGAGGCATACTCAGACCTACCTCAACCCATAATCAACGTCACGACGGAATGTTTAAAGAAGAGCTGCAGTATGAAAATGAAGAATGGGATGTAATTAGTAATTAATAAACGCTTCTATAATATAGAGTAATTACTCCTTGCTACTGCTGTATCTCGTTCTACACGATTCCGTTGCCAGTGTGGTTGCTTAGAACCCAATCTTCAGCAGTTTTCTCGAAATAAATCTGGTCCTGCCCATAGGTTAGATTGGGAAGGCGTAGGGGAAGATGGTCGTACTCCTCATGCCAAAAGCGCAAGCTAGAGACGAGAGCTGAACGACGACCGGCCGTCATCCTCTCGTCCCCCGGGGCCGCCTAGAGCCAGCCCTCACCACAGTCACTGAAGGCTCCGGACACGATTTCCTCGGAGGATGCTTTTAGAAGGTGCCCGGCCTGGTCTTTCTTATCAACACGGTAATTATTGAGGGCGGAGTGTATAGTCTGCAAGAGCTGAGTCGTCTGACGAGTCTGCTCGTCTATCCGTTGACGATGTTGGGAATTCAGTTTCTGGAGCATCTCGATTTTGTTTTCTTTCGCAACAATAGAGCGCCGCAGTGCATCATTCTCCCTGCGCAGCTTGAGAGTCTCTTGTTTAAGGGACATAAGGATGCCACCTCCTGGCTGGGCCTGCTGACTGATATGGCCAAGTGGGTGCCTCTGAGAGGGCGGCTGGCATGGGGCGGCTACTGCCCGGGGAGACACCTGGTCCTGAGAGGGCTCAGGAGGCAAGGATGGTAGCTGCTTCTCGTACATGGCCAGGAAGAATGTGGTATAGGTAACAAAGTTCGTTTGGGTTTGGAAGGCCACACTTTATATGTGTATTATAAGAAAAAGGTTGGATAAGTTATAACAAGCAAAGCGGTCGGAGGTTTTAGAAATCAGACTGGCAATGAGGAGACTGGCGGAGTTTTCTTTAGATCGTGTGCCCTGCCTGTCTAGACCGGAGCAACGTGAGGACGGTTCCTATGGGGCTTATACTGCTGGGCGAAATAAATTTCCGTTGCATGGGCCGGCTGCGACCCCAAACCACGCCAGGATGCCCCCAGGATGCCCTCCCCCGGTACCTGTGCGGATCTGCGCATCAGTTCGAGGACCGGGGGTGAGGGGGAAGATGGCTACCGGTTAGCAAGAGGTTCACTGGCCCGTGCTCAGCATTGGTTTTGCTTGTTATTTACCAACTTGGATGATGAAAAAATTAGAATATTTGTGATGGCTTTCTGATATATAGAAAGATGAATGAAGCTTGACAATGGCAATTGTGCTTGGAACACCGACGGAGCTTCCCTCCCCATGCTTACGCGGGAGCATTCTTAGACTGTAAGGACCGGGGTATCATAAGCCACTGGACCAATTCATAAAGGATTCAGTTCATATCGCTGCAGACGGAAGACGCGATCCTACCGTCTCGTCATATGCGTATCACTGGTTATTGCTGTCCAGCTTGTCACGCTATAGCACCTGGCGGAGAATAGTAGAATTATACGGGCCTCCCATCCATGTTTTGGCAATACGATAGCTTCTTAGGGGATCGACATAAACGCAGGTGAAGCGGAAGAAGGCGGGCTTGCCTGGTGGCATTTGTCTCTCGCAGGTGTGGCTGTTTAATGAAACGTGCACGGACAGGCCGCCAGTTTCGCTGATTGGCCATTCTCAGCACGACAGATGTCTCCACGTCTCCATTTCTCCGCGGCTCCCACCAAACGAGGCCGTTGACTCAGAGTCTAGCCTCCTCAATACTTGCCACATACCCCCGAGCAACGATGATCGAGCTTACCTCGTCGCCCAGGAAACGTGATAGGACGAATAATAATTGCGCGAGGGCGACAACGCCTTATACGAAGACGTAACCAAGTGGCGCCACGACGCCGATATCTACATTATCAAGCGCCGAAACCATGGGCACTATGGCTACAACTCCACTGATGACCCTTCATTTCTAACTCCTGCTGATGAGCTGCCACTTTTAACTTTGCTTTTGGCTGATGGTTGATTGCCCTCAGATAAAACACTAGCTGAACGCTAGTAGAGGCTAGCCGCATCGGGCCTCTCCAGTTTTCACTTGCACGTGGCACGGTAAGACTCGTTATCTGCGAACGATTCTATCGCAGGTACTGATGGGCCATGAGAATGAAATAAGCGCTTAATTTTCTATGTAAAGGAGTGGTGAGAGTCAGTCTTTTATACCTGTGTTTAGTCTGCCGATCTCATAGGCAGCAGGCTTTTGCCTGATGCTAGTTGTGGTGTAGCGTTCACGCTGATCGTGAAGCTATTCACAATAGCTGTGATCCTTGCCCCTGACAGTTTCCTCCTTGTGACGCCAGCCGCTTGCCTGCTGCTCCTCTTCCAGCCTTCAGCTCTCACCGCCCTCATCCAGCTGCCTTTTTTGCTTGCCACTGTGTTATCAGCAGCAGCAGCAGCAGCAGTAGTAGTAATATTAAAATTACATGGCCTTCGACTGCAGGTATACCGGTCTATCCAAGGTTCTAAATACAGGGGGAAACCGTGCGCGGGGCCCTGGATGAAAAACCTGTACTCCAACGCCTTCCCGCTGCTCGCAATAGCTTCATACCCAGCTTAGCCTCTCCGCTAAGCGCCGATTGCCGTGGGTAGACCGTATGAGCCGCCATTTAGCACCTCAATTTCGCATTTATCAACTAGCCGCACCGCCAGCAGGTACATATGCTGCATGATCGACACGATCATGACGCTTGGGGTGTCAACTTTACCGCAATGACCCCATCACACTTTGTTCTGGCCAACCAATCATGCTTTGGGACTGACAGAGGCCCTTGAGCAGGGGCCAGTGTGATTTTACCACTTGATCTTGACCCTCGCGTGGGTCGACGATGTGGCGCTAAACTTTTGTGCTAATCTTGTCATACATTACGTGTATTCGGTTCAGTGATTTGAATTGGTGTATTCATGTTGTGTTCTGTTGAAATCTACCTCTTAGAGGTTTTACCATTTCGGCTGTAATCTTAAAGTATCCCTGCTTGCACGTGAGGCCCAGCACCTGTTCAACAAATCTAAATACGCACGCCGAATACACACTGCGTAAAGGGAACTTAATCATGGCGTCAGGTTCCAGGTTTACAACCTGCGCGCGATCATCAGTCTCGTATGTCCTCCTATCCTTCACGACGACCGTGTAAAACGATAGATATGACCCAAAATCAAGCCACTGGTGGTATCATAAAGGCAGCAGGTAGAGAGAACAATTAGTAGGTGATGATTGGATTGACTACATGTCTGATGCAAGCAGCTACCTCATTTTTCTTTTTTGTGGGGCCACACGACATCTGTCATGCACCTAGTCTCATTGGTCCGGAATCGTTGCTCTGTCCCTCTGACGATTATTGGGTAACACCTCCGTTGCAAAATCAACCCATTGTAGTATCAGAGCCTCACTGTCTTTTGGTCGAAGCGGAAGGCGTTCCGGGTTGGTTCAAGCTGCTGCCGGTTTGCGATATTGGCGGTTGCCAGTTATAAAAGGTTAACGATAAACTTGGTCAAGACTCTTGATGGGACAATTAGACCTGCTGTATTTGTGGATGTGATGCTATGGCCCGGGCTGCTGCTTGGGTAGGCCGCGATATGTCCCTTTGGCGTTTCGGATGAGCATGTTGGGGAGACGGAAGCTGGGGGTGACAAGCCTGCGACCCAGCTATCTGTGGGCGCACGCCTCCGCTACCGATGCGGACGAAGATCAGATAAATCATAGCAGGTAGGATACCGCCTTACAGAGATGTGTATAGTATATCTATCTTAACTCTCCTCCGCTTGAGGCGCAGACTCTCCTGCTTAGTCCTCTCCTCTTCTAGTCTTCTCTTGTCCTCCTTGACCTTGGCTTGCAGCAAATTCCTTATGTATTACTAGGGCATGCTAGAGAGTTGTGGCCAGGAATCTCTCTACTGATGATTCTGAGTTAATGGAGGTGGCGGCAGACGGAAAGGAGGCGCATGATGCACAGGCGGAGAAATGGCGGTTGGAGGCTGCTGGAGAGGAAGAGCCATAGTCGTCGGAAGAGGCAGGCCACATTGAGGAGCCGGCATGGCTGGGTTGGCGGGCTGTGGCCCAGATGGATGGCCGGCAACGACTTGGTAAACTCTTCGATCAGGAAACCCCCTCAAAACCCGTATTTTGGTATCTGGTTGACCTTAAACCATCAGATACGGAGTATATTGAAAAGAAGCAACAGTCTAGGGGAGTAAATCAGTTCAGAGCGCGGGGCTACGGGATGCAGCTCCTATATCGGGCGCTCCGGGTATTATTTGTTCGGATGGAAATGAGATAACGTGGTTGATAAGCGTGTCCCAAACAAATATGTGTCCCACCACACTGTGTAACTAAAAATAGCCTACCCTATAACGTCTAGCTACCTTAAATAAAATAGCTATAAATCCTATAAAAATATATTCTTATAAACTATAGCTATTTATTTATAAAAATACTTTTTTAGGATTTTTAGCTATTTTATTTTATATAGTAAAGCTTAATTATACAGTGTGAATAAGCTTTTTATATACTAGCTATAAATAAATTAGCTAGAATTATTTTCTTAATAATATAGCTTCTTTATATAGTTAAATATATAACTTTTGAATTGTAGCTATTTTAGGCTTAGCTTTAATTTTATATTATCTTTTAAAATCCAACTTTTAATATATAAATTCAAGTGGGACACACACTTGTCTGGGACACATGCTTTGAAGAATCTCTGCTAGCGGTGTCACGGGGATGTAACACACTTTTTGCTCTCCGCAAGCAGCCAAACAAACGAAAAGAGTTATCAAGTCATATTATAATCCCACATCCCATGACTTTTATACTATTTAATTGAGGCTCTGGCCTTGCGGCCCCTGCTTCGACTTCTCTGTCTTCTGCTCTGCTATAACTCCCCCCTGCCTCTTCTCCTTCTTTCCCCCCTCCCCGTCCTTCTCTCTTTTAGGCTGATCCACTTGCACTCTAGAAAGTTACATCTAACAGAAGATGGTGGTATTATAAGAACACAACGATTAATCAGAATTAACCAGTTCCGGGCTCGCGTCTAGTAGAAAGGCAAAGGTAAAAAAAAATAAGATGGATATGAGACGTGTTAGGTCGAAAGTGTGTGAGGGAGTGCTGTGCTTGTATGTGATATTATAGGGGTGGGGTTTATTTGGTGGCTCGTCAAAAGTCCGTGCAAAAAGTCGAGGCTGCGGCTAATTCACTCTCGTGACCGGTCACCGAGATTCAGCCAGCTCATATCCGACGACATTGAGGCAATTGCAAGCTGAGGTTGGCTGCTCACACCTGTAGGGGGGTTCCACGGGCCCGGGACGCTTGGAGACAGTGGCGCTCCGAAGTAGGAGTTTGGGTTGCAGGCGATTTTGGGTGCACGGTCAGGACTCCAGGGCTTCGAGCTAAGGGTAGGGTCCCAGGCTTCATTGACGCTCTCCGGGATGCTACTGGAGTAACCCGACGATGACGTCCTCGAGGGGGTACGTTCAAGCTTACCGGCTACTCCATCCTTGAATGGAATCTTGCTGCACTCGGCCACAACACGGCTGCCGGAATTGACCCGATTTATCTCGGGGCAGAAGTCAAAGATCAGCGATGGCAGAGTTGACGAGTCCTGCGTGGCCCTCGCGCTACGATGGTGCGTGGCCTCAGAGTAGCGGGAGCTCTGTTCGGACCCAGCGGTTGTCCTCTTGGATCCACCGAAGCCGAGGATCTGCAATGCGCTGCCGCCGGACCAGTATTGGTTCCAGCCAGAGCTCCTCCGCATGTCGTCATGGGCTTCCATGGGCCCTGCACGGGGTCGGTGCTCTGCGACGGTTACGTCGAAACCAACGCCCCTGGTGTCGTAGCCCTGCAGTGCAGGATACGGCATCTCCTGCAGAATCGGCCTGCTAATGGTGGCCTTGATCTGCTTGTGCAAAGAGCTGCCGGAGCTTTGAGTCGTATCGTTGGTAGGCTTCCGGGTTAGATTGGTCTTTTGCTTCCCGGTGCGATCTATCAAAGTAGCCATGGATGAGTAAGATTTCTGAGACAGCGTGGGGTTGTGGCCACGGGTTTGACTGCGCGAGAGCAGCTGGCGTGAGCCGTTGCCAAAGTGCCTGGTGTTGCTAGCCTCCATACCGTTTCTCTTGGCATTGCGTCGTTGCGCCAAGAGCAACAGCAGCAGACCAAGCAAGGCCAAGAATCCGAGGATCGATCCGAGTGTGATACCCAGGATGATGTTGGAGCTGATACCGGAATCATCGTCACTGTTGCCAGCGGCCGCACCTGCCGTGGCCGAGAGGTTGGCCTCTGACATTGTCAGAGAAGCCGTTGAGCTACCTGTCGACAAGATAGTCGAGGTCTCAGAGGTCGATGAGATCTCCGAGTTTGAAGTTAACGGCCTCGTCTGGGTATAAGTTGACTTGGTCGACTTGGCCGAGCTAGCTGTTTTGACAGTTGAGAAAGTCGAAGAAGTCAACGTGCTGTCGGACAGAACCTTTTGATTCTCAGCATCAAATACCTCGCTGGCATCGACCCATGAGTTCTCGGTAGCATCGAATATAACAAGAGGGTCTTCAGAATTCCCACCAGAGAAGACAACCTTGCCGTCTGCGCCTTGGGCAATGGCAAAATTCTGCCGCGTAGCGGTTGGTGCAAGCGTCGAGTTGTACTCTGGCCAATCGTCCAGGGACAACTCGCGCTTTTCATTTCCGACGGCGGCTGAGTTGGAAAGGGGCGCGCCATAAGCGTCCTGGAGAACGAATCGGCGGACCTGGTTGGGGGATTGTGAGAGATCAAAAGTGTAGAGGCTCTTGGAGCCATCATTCCCTGGCATCACAATCGCCTGAACGGAACTCGAGCCCTGCAGTAGGGGTTCTGCCAAGGTGGCTCCCGATTCCCTCCAGCCTGTAGTCGGGTTAAACAAGGCAATGGCGATATTTCTAGTGTTGCTTCCGACCAAACAAGCATCGACATCCGACCAGTTGAGAAGAATAGGCCTGACGCCGGGGCTAGAACCAGGGCCATAGGAGTTAACACTATAGGGCTCGGATGCCTGGATGGTGAAGGTTTCGCCGGAGGAGGCCGCGACTCCGTCTCGACTACCGGCATAGACAAGGATGGCATCACTGGCCTTAATGTACATCGAGCCATGCCGTAGGCGATCCTTCGTGACCAACTCGGAGGGGGTGATGGTAGTCCACTTGCCGGTCGAGTAGGTGTACTTTTGCAGCCCAGTATAGCCACCCAAGCCGCTGGTTCCACCGACAACAAAGAGGCCAGCTTGAGCGGTATCATCAGGGGTCGCCCCAACACAGACGGCCCCCGAAACCTTCTCTCCCATCTCCAGCTTCTTCCATTTTGTACCTTGCTCCAAAGACAGGGACAAGAAGGCCTCAGGCGTGAAGGAGTAAAGGATGTTCTCGTAGATGACGGAGCACGAGTCGTCCAGCGACGTCGGCGGCCTGGGCAAACTCATCGCAGCAGAAATTCCCAGAGAAATCAAGAAAGATCTCAAAAACTACATCAGTAGACTGACGATGGCATGGCGACGATGGCTAGCAGTCAGGTGGAGTTCGCGTTGCGGATGATGTTGCGTCATACGACCACAGTCCAGTAGTGGTGATGTCGTCAGGATCGAGGATCGAGAATGGCAAGGGGGTACCATGGCATGTTGAATGGAGAAGCGAGATCGAAGAGGACGCGTTCTGAGCAGATACAAACAAGGGGTAGGCAACACAGCGGCAAGCAAACAATCCAGCTGGCTGAGTGTGGTGAGAACTAGACGGCTGACCGACAGGCAGCTGGCAGAAAGCTGGCGTCAAAGGAGGGATGTTCGCAGGAGGTGTTGAACTACTTGTGTGAAGCTGTACCGATGTAGGCTTCCTTGCACGTGAACACGCGTCCTCCTCCTTTCGAATCTTTGGGGTCATCGGGGAGGGAAGCCATCCATGTTAGTCGGCACCACCTTAACCACAAATTAGCTTAAATCGACCGTACGACAGGACCTGCACCTGGTTGCTCTTGGCGAAGGAGGACCTGCGAGGAGCTAATTACTGAATCATTCCTCGGAATGTCTGCCATGGGTGACCTACTAAGCCCAACCCAACCCCAAAAAAGGGAAGAAGAAAAAAAAAAGACAAGAAAAAAAGGAGGCGGCGGTCTCACCATCTTGAGGAGTGACGCCGTGGGGGGATCGGCATCAAGCGTACAGGGGATGGAGGCTCGGGTCCTCGGCACATCCAAGTTCCAGACAAGAGTTGGCCCAAGCGCTCAGGCGACAGAGCGCTAGCGGAGCCGTTTCTTGACTCATTTAGCCAACGCCATCTCCGTCAGAACACGAATTAGTTGTATGTTCACCTCGCTAGGCCGCTCTCTCTCTAATGCGAAACTATGAAATTGTCCGGTCGGTTTCAGCTACAGAGAGCCCTGGTCAAGTGAATTAAGAGGCGTAATCCAAGATGACGGAATCCGCACACGGCGATAACAAAGACCATCTGGACGGCTATGTCATAGACTCATGGGCAACATGCAGCATGGGTTGCGGGTCTTTATCCAGAACAACGTGCTAAGCTGCCAGAACCCTTGACCCAAAGGGCCCCTCATCCACCCGAGATGCGACATATCAGCTCATGTCCCATTGAAGCTTGAATTCTCAGCCTCTCCAATTCTCCATTATAGCGACAACGGGTGGTTTCAGGTGCTGCAGCTATCCCGCCGACATGTGTCTCTGCGGGATGCGATATCAGAGGATGAGCCGCCTGATGAATCGAGAGTCATGCTGGCTTGGATTCATCATAAAAAGGGATACTGCCTAGAGGTAGCTATGCCAAATCAAGGCGGAGAGTGACGTAGCCTATCTGAACAGATAAGGGGACGAGACTCCCTTGCTAAACCTTCGAAGGATATCCTCGCAAGGTAATTCTTTCCAGAAGGTTCCCTTGCTGGGGCCTTAAGAGTGGCCTGATTTTGCTACTTAGTGTCTAGGTCGAGTCATGTTTCATCCTCTTCATCCCGCAAACCAACAGTAGGACCCCACTAAGCTAATCGCAAACTCACTTGGGGACCCAACCATCACTTGTCAATGACCGCTCCGTCCATTGCTTCAGTGGATCGATGTCGCCACCCCACCCTCATCAAAAACCCCCTCAGGCATCGGTCCTGCAGATACCCAGGGCCAGTAGGCTTGACTCCAAGGTGCCGCGCCTTTGACGGAACAGACAGAACATACCAGGTGTTCCTTGTTATCAAACTCGTCATCTCAGCAACACTCACAAAGTTGTTGGTCGCCCTCAAGGTCTAGCCAGTCAGTGGTGACGCATTGGCAGGTTACCATAGGCTCCATTGTCAGTCCTGTTCCTTGCCTGGGGTGGACCTCGAGAATGAGAAACCAAGCGGACTAATGTCCTATTTCTCTGAACCCGTAACACTTTCAAGCACAGAAACACGATACAACACACATGCTATCAGACCCACCCATACGTCCTCCCCCACAAATCATATGGATACTTGCTTAGATCCGCCACGCCCGTGAACCGTCTGCCTCATCTTTGCTTGCGTCTGTGTCATCATCGCCAATACTTCGTAGTAGCATACTCTGTTTAACTCGCATGCCCTCAGTCCCGCATCACCTGCTCCCGATATTTGCAAGAATGTAGTCGAGGGAGTCCTTAATACACCCTCCCTGTTCTTCAAGGCTCTTTCTCATAGTCTCCATTCTTTATTCAATGCCAATGTATATCTCAAGTAATAAGATTTGGTTATCATAGATCCATTTAAGCATAGTCTCAATCTTGATGATGCGGGTGATTGTATCCTGTCTTTACCTTGTTAATACATGGCCACGGACAAGGAATTCTAAACTTACTCATCGCCTAGCTAACCCCGCAACGCCTATCCTTGTCCTTGGTTGGAGTCCAAGGTCGTGGGTAGGGTGCTACTAATTGCTCTAATATATATTATACTGTCGAAGTTAAGTCACCCGAGTCATGAGTCCGTAAGTATATTGTTAAATTGCCTCGCCATGATATAGTAAGACGCTGGAAGAAAACGCTTTTAATCTGCAGGAGAACAAGGAGAGTGTGATTATTAAGCGGGTTCAAGGAGCTTTTTTAATACCTAGGTATAACGTAAGGGTGGGTATATCTTCCTAAAACCTGGTTTGTATCACCCATGGTATGGTCGTATATGCGTATGAACGTGATATTCCCTAGCGTCTGTGCAATACTGATACTGTGTCTCTACTAAATAGGCTGGTTTTGGTGCTCTTTTACTGAGGGAAGACTATCATATTGCTTCCACTTTACTGTAACTTTTATGTGCGATTGATCTTGTACCCTTGTGTGCTTCCGTTCTTCGGATTTTGCCCTGACCTCACTCGAGTTTGGCAATTTCATCTCTGACCAAAACGAGAGTTCTGCCCCTGTAGTGATGACGAAGTCACCAAGTATACTGAAGCCGAGTCGAATATCCAAAATAGCTGTACGAAAATTTAAGATTCTATCATAACAAGTGTTTTCGGTAATCCGACAGCGAGCCCTCTTCCATCCTGACGGCAGTCTCATAATTCCATCTATTCCCAGATGCGTATGATGCAATGCCGGCATACCCCATTTCTTCGACATCTTCAACTCTTCCTCATTAACTTGATTGGCGACATATCGGTGCGACTCACCCTACCGCAGCATCTTCCTTGATAAAAAGCCCCTTGCGTTGGATGAATTCTTGCACATCCTCGGCTGAGAACGAACATCTTAGCGGCTACCGACATCTTTGAGTCCAAGACCTTCACACATTCTCACTGTTTATAAACCCTTCGAGAACCTGCTCATGGCTGACATATGGGAGTCTTCGTCAATCGAGCACAGTACTGCCGCTGCCCTTACCAGGTTGCAATAGGATACCCTTCTCCATGACCCTGATCGTGTGTATATAGTCACCCAGAGTGGGTTTAACCGTATCCAACCGCGTAATCTCCGACGCAATTAATTCCCGCTTTGGCTCATCTGTCGTTAATTCAAGAATTAGTTGCCCAACTGCTGCTAGGGTCGGTTGCCATCGACTTGGGTCCCCAGAATCCACGGCCCCTCGTAATCCCATGCATTCTCAAGAAAGCGAGCACGCCTGGTCCGTGCTCATCGATCTAGTACAGCCAGGCCTGAGCTGTCTCGAGAGAAAAGGAGGAGCCCTTCCAGTTCTCCACTTGCAAATATCGGCCGGGCGATGGCAAAGACCTCATTAACGTGTGTCCTTGGTGTGAAATACTGGGGGATTGGGAGTAACAACTAAAACAAAACCATCTCTACCTTAGAGCTGGTGCCCGGGCGCATGCCCTTATAGATATAACAGCGATTTTATTTATTCAATAAGGGCTTTTCATGTTGACTGAGTAAATAAATTTTGATTACAATAGGCGCTGCTAGCCAGAATGTTGGGTATGCAGACCGCCCCAGCCACGCATCAAACTTCATCACCGAAATGCATGAAAGCAGCTTTGGCTTCGATGCTCAGCTCAGCGGCAATCTAAGCTACAACTCAGCCGCGCTGCTAATTGCTTGAACCTCTCACTCGCGCGAGTAGTATCTATAGATCCCCTCCCTCAACCACACAGGTTCATCTCAAGCTTTTAAACCGCAAGCTAGACTCCCTCCAAGCCTGGATCCCCCATCTAGAAGAACAGTATCGCCTGCCATGGCTGAGGCGGTCGGACTGGCCGTGCTTTTTCCTGTCTCCTCATCTCGTCGTTTTGTCCGAATCATGTCTTGATACTGGTTCGCCTAGCCCGATCGTGGCACTCCCGTCCAGCGGGACTTCTACCTCGTGGGGTCCCCTCAGCGTCAACGACAGCCTGGGGCCACTTGCCATGGGCCGCCGCAGAGCCGCAACCTTGACCCAGTCCGGTTTGTGCTGCAACAAGTGTATTAAAGACATAATGTAGATGTGGGTTGATGACGTTGAAAGGTATGAGTTATGTGTGAGGGAGCAGAAAAATGCAATCTAGTCACATAGTATCCATATCCCAGCCACCAGCAGACCGGACCTCTTTGCCATCCAGGTCCAATACAACAGGGCTACTGCTTATATATATCCCACTATCTTGGCGCAGCGCTCGCAGTAGTAGAGATTGTGGGCGATGCGAACCATGCCCATGGCGCCGATGTCGTCGGTGGAGGTGGCCTCAACGGAGCGGGCGCATCGCATGCAGCGAAGCACCTCGACGGAGGCTATGGGGAGTTGGATGGAGTCCATGCCGAGTCCGTAGGCAACAGCAGAGGCGGATTCAGCTGCGATGTCTGAATCGGAGGAGACGGATTTTAAAGAAGAATAGCAGTAGTGCTGGTTAAATGGTCCGCTGGGGGGGAGCATGGCGAATATAGCTATCTTCTACATTAGGGGATGGGAGATGCGTTGACTGACTTGGATATGAGTGACTAGGGGCTGTTCTGTTTGGTGTTAAAGCCGGGTCACCTGTGGGTCATCGGATTGATCGTCCCCTGCCCTGAGCTGGTGGCACCGACTGGACAGGGTGAGCTGTGGGGTTATTCAGGGATCTGATTGACAACCATGACAGACGGTCTTGTTTGATCTTCGTCTCGTCTAGTGTCTCGGTTGCCAGCTCGATCCATCCTTGATTTTACTACCTCTCGCTACCGTTTAAACTAATGCACCCTAACGTCTAGTAATACATATGGACAACCCACTTATCTCCACCTCACATACTCATCCACTCACACATCACTGCTATCGGCTGATGATAATTAATTCTCCCTTCTCGTCTCTACGGCTCCGGCTTTCCCTTCCCCTCTGCCTGAGTTTATAGGCTGAAAAGTCTACCGTGTCAAGCGACAGGTCGAGAGCAAGCACATGCAAAGCGCACAAAAAACAAACATGCCCAGCACCATGCTCGTTAGGCAGAGCGTCTCGAGAGCTAAGGGGAGTGGTTCCAGCATTTGGTGTGGTCTCGTCCATAGCAACCCCAGAAAGGGCCTCTCCGAGGAAATCTTTGCTTTGTACTATGGCGGCTGAATGCGTGCCGATCTGCGAGTCTGCGACTCTGTGCTGCATGTGTCTACCACCGAGGGTCTCCGTGACAGGTACCCCTTCGGTAGTGTCAACGACGCCGCCCTCGCCGAGGCTCAGGGTGTCACTGCCCCCACTACCCGACCTGCCCCAAGCGGCAGTTTGCCGCACTTGATGCTGCCACCACCGAGGACCTCAAATGATTCTGACAAGGTATTCTTACGTACCCTTTCGACCTAGGCCACCTTGGTCACCTTCTCATCTGAGCCGTATCCTGAGGTCCTGGCTTATCAATCTCTGGATATCTAAATAGTCAGATTCTCAAGGAGGAGTTGCATAATGTATGTGCAGTTGCCAAGTGGTTCTTTAGGCAGGGAGTGGAGCTCGGCAAGAGCATTATGGACGGCCAACTTGGCAAGGTGGGAGGCACGATTGGGCGAGTTCTAGGCCTCGTTGTAGAAGTCAGAGTAGTTCAGAACAATGCCTAGACGCAAAGGGTGGTTAGCGGCGAGCTCGATCTGAGTAATATTAGTAGCGATCTAAAGTTAATATACAAGAATCTTTAACAGAGCTGATTAGGCCTCATTGTTGGATATAGAGCCTACCTCGTAGGCCTCTTAGGCGGAACTTATAGCAATATTGTGCTGTTCACCCCACGCGGATTCAGCAAGAAACGACGATAGTCACCCTTTATTTAATACGTCAGGTGTGTAAGTAGGGACAGGGTTGGATGGTCGTGAATGTCATTGAAATTTCAGTTCCAGTTCAACACCACAGTTAAAATTCCATAACAAATCCACCAGCAATTAGGACCAATTATAAACTAGATCAAATAATAGCCTAAGACTTAATTGGTTTGTTTTCATGTGATTCGAGCATTTTAGATCCGAGTTGTGCATTTCTTTCTACGTTCTTTCCCTTTCTTAAAGGTTTTCCAGCTCTAAATTCTTACTATGTACTGTTACAACACTGCAAGTAGCTTGCGACAATAACCAATGCTATTAAATATAACTGAATGTATATCTCTATTACTTATTATAAGCTAATCTGTTTGAGAGTAACTTTAGTTAGTGTTCTTATAATTTGTTATTTAAGATATTTAAGATATTTTCTATTTTATTTTAGTAATATTTAACTTATATTTAATAATTAATTATATTTAAAATAATTATTTTAAGAATAATATTTTATTATAATTTTATAATAAAATTTATAAATTTATAAGTTTTTATATAAATTATATTACTTATAATAAGTAAATTAGACTTTATTAATTACCTTAAATTTATAAGACATTATATATATTTAGTCTATTAATCTAGATTTATATATTTATATTATATTCTGTTAAATTCTGCCCCTTAGAGGTTTTACCATTTTAGTTATAATCTTAAAATATCCCTGCTTGTACGTGAGACCCCAGCACCTGTTTAACAGTTAATGGCTTAATTAAGCAGTTCTGCTAAACCCCTTTAAAACTATCTAACGCGTTAACATCTTAGAGTTATAGACTCCTTGCAGGCAGTTAGCTGTGCGTAAAACTGTCGCCCGCATCTAGCCCGAATAGCCTTCCATTATTTGGGGAAGTTAATATCTCCTAAGAGGCGCATGTATGGTTTGAGGAATGGGTGTTTCCCCCTGCGGAAAGATGCGAATAGCGCCAGATAACCATTTAGTATCTCCTCTGCGCCGCTCATCACAAGTCCTGAGTTGCACCTTACATTCGGAGAGTCTCCCTGTGGCGATGTTCCGCTCGTGTTAGTACTGCTTGAGTCCTCATTGATGTTATAGCCTTGGTTGGGCAAGGATGCCGTACAAGTCCCGTCAACTTGCAGCGCTGCGCAAGTCGCTATATTAGATAATTTCTTAACCTATTAATGTATATTAGTTGTAGTTCTTTGTTAGGAGGGTTTATAAATATATATATAAGTCTAACGCCATGCACTTTAAAGCTAGTTATCTTAAACTCTAAATAGGTATTAAGGGCCTTATTAGTAATAGTCAAGATATAACTATAGCGGAGCTCTATATTATTAGACTAGGCCTTAATATAGCCATAGCTACTTACTAAAGCCTAGAGCTTGATCCTAATTTATTACCTAGTAATAAGGATATTTATATACTGGGTATAGGTATTAATATCAGAAAGCCAGGATAGTTATAATAGGTTCTAGTATTATTATAGTAGTATAAGTATTATGCTTTAAGTAATATATATTAAAGACTCCTTACCTTAATAGAGGCCTTTCTAGCCTTTTATTATATTAGAATTAATAAAATCTACTTACTTTAATATATTACTAATACTTTTTATAGTAATAATATTCTTGCTTTCCTCCTTATTATCTGAAAATATAATAGTATTTTATAGTTTATATAGCTTATTCTAGCTTAGTAGTTTTATACCTAGGATATAGTCTTTTTAAATTAAGTAGATTCTCTTAATAATAGTTAGGCTAATTAATATTTAGAGTTGCTATTATTTCTTAATATTTTTAATATAGCTGTATAATTCAGGCTTATTAAGGTTTATTACTTTAGCTAAAGTAGTGGCCTCCCTGAACTAGAATCTGGCTATATTAAAGTTTCCTTTATAGAACTAGTAAGTAAATAAAAAGATACTTATTATAACTGTTTTCTAGCGTTAAGCTCTAGCTAAGGTTAGACTATAAATATAAGTATATAGCTAGATCTAAATAAGCGTTAGCTCTAGCCTTACTATCTAGCTATAGGTATTTCTTATAGCTCTTTACTAGCTAAAGTAGGACTAAAGAGTAGATAGTTTAAATAAAGGACCTAAAGGACTGATTATAAAGATGCTATTTACTTATAATATTTTAATAAAGTAAGGAACTAGTAAAGAAAGTCATGGACTGCTATAGCTATTCTAGGAACACATCTATTAGCTACCGGATATTACTATTGTTTAGGAGATGATCTAGCCTTGCATTTTGACTAGAGAGATACTAAAGTGTAGGTGAAAGGTATAACCTAGGACTTTTAGATATGCCTAGTAGTAGTAATGGTATATAGGAAGGAAGATCTGCCACTCCGATAAAACTTGTTGGGTAGAAGAAGCCATCTCCCATCCCAAGACCTAAATATTCCGTGCTCAGCTGCATGGGAGAGACTGAAGCATCCAAAGCCGGCCGAATAAACCGACGCTTCTTTCGAGGCGGCTCGTATTGGCATTGAACAGCGTTCTCCTGACAAGACGAACATGGGCTGCGCCGGTTACACTGCAAAATAGGGAAGTCAGAAGCGAGGGACCCAAAATAAGCGAGACAGTGAATTGCAAGTGCAGCAGCCGTTAAAGAAGCTCAGGCCATGAGAATGCTCACCTTACCTTGACCTTGCGATGAAAGCAATGATCACATGATCTCGTTTGAACAGTGCAACCCAGCGCTGAATCGAAGACCACGCGAGTCATGTCGGGCTGGAATCTCCATATTCCGGAACAGAGATACTCCGTTCTGCAATGCCGTTCATCTCCAACAACAGACCTTTGTGACGGATGAGGAATAAAACCGATACAATACAATACAATACAATTTATTACGCCCGGCGGTCTGTTCTGACCGAAAGGGCACTAGTGACTAATGCTTAAATACAACGCCTGCTTTTCGTCCTCGCTTCCTTAAGCCCATACTATGCAACACGTTGCTTAATCTGTGTCCGTATTTCCTAAAGCCTAGACTGTACCTTGCTTTTTACTATATAAATTAAAATAGGTCTCCTTAAGCCTATAATACGCCTGTTCTTTGATTATACTTTTTCCTTCTACCCTATTACTCCCTGCGTTTTCCTGTGATTTACTAGCATAGCTAGTAAACTAGCTTAAAGGCTATTCTTTAAGTGTTTAATATCTTATCTACGGCGGCTAAAGTAATATCCGCTTTTATAAGACAGGGTATTTAGTATTTAGTATAAGTAGGTTAGTAAGAGTAAGTAGGTATAATTCTTACAGTCTGGCTTTAACATTATATATCAAGTTATCCTGTTACTATTATAAATTGTATAGTTATATAGACTGCCTATATGTTCAGCGTCTACTTTATATTATCTAATAGTGATTTTCCTCCTAGGTAGAACAAGAGGTTTCCTTTTAATATCTCTATATACTGTAACATTTCAGTCCTATATACTATCTATTTTATATATTAAAAGAGAAAGTGCTCTACTATCTCTATTACTTATCTATATACATATTACTATAACGCTACTATACTAATCTAGAAGAGGTATCTATTTAATCTAGCCATACCTATCCTAAGTTATACTAGCATACTGGCTTCTCTCTGTAATAAGCTATCGTAAAGCAATTAAGTATGCTTACCCGGGAGCGTAGCATTAACCTTCTTTAAAAACTTCCTAATATTATCTGGTAGCCGTTTGCTTGTACGCTAGCTCGATCGGGCTATATTCAGGGTCGTTGATCGCATTCGGGGAAACTTCCGAGCCGGGACGGCACTGTCTTGGCTCGCACTTCGCGCCTCTTTCTTGGCCATTTTTAGGAGCCTATGTTTAGCACTGATAGGCATCTATATGACAGCTACCACGTTTCCTTTGACCCTTAATATATTAATAGAATCATATATGCATCTAATATACTCTTAACCGGACTGCTGGCGAGGGTTTCAGACTGTAAGTATGGCGGCTTTATTGCTCGCTAACAGTGCCATGCTTCGATACTTAAGGTCAGGTAAGTGTCTCAACACATAAGCTATTACTACTAGTTGTCCGGAAAATAGGTTCTGCTCCGTCCTTATGCCAAGCGTGAAGGAAAAGCGCTCAAGCTTCGGTCCTCCTCGCACCGAGGCAGGGATCTCGATGACCCCGCCGACTCCGACTACCCCGCCGACTCCGACTACCCCATTCCGTGCTAAACTACTCACTGCAGCGCGTACTGCCCATCCTAGATCTGCTTGCGTCGTCTCTATACTATCCCCATCATCCACTATAGCCTACACCCGTTCTACCTAGGGTGCTAATATAAAAGGGTTAATTATTTCTAGTTCTTCTATTAAGATCTTATTAAGTACTACTACTACCTTATAGAATAGTAAGTAATTATATATTTTAAACTTTTAAATATAAGATATAAAGCTTTAAAGAGGGTTAGTTATTAAAAAGGTATATAAATTAGTCTATATCTTAATAGCCTATCTCTAGAACTATTTATATATATTAATAATATATACCTTTACTTTTACTATATTTATTACTATTATAAGGAATATCTCTATAATTATATTTACTTTAATCCTTTAAACCTAGTTAATAGGGCTAGCTCTTTTATATTTATATATATATATCTATATATTTTAAGTATAATCTATAATTAAGGCTACTATAGCTATAAATAACTACCTTACTATCCTTAAAGTAAGACCTTTAAGCTTCTATAGCTTTATTATAGCCTTTAAACCTTTTATTACTACTTATATAATATACTCTTTATATTTAAGGCTAGTATTTATAATTATATTAAAAACCTTAATTTAAGTCTTAGATTAAATAAGCTATCCCTAGATTATAAAAGGCTTTAAGTTAGACTTATATACTTTTTAAGTAAAGTATATAATTACTATCTTTTTTACTTTAAATATTATACTATTTCTCCTTTCTTAGTCTAGTACCTTTTTAATAATCTTATTAATTCTATTATAGTTACTCTTTACTATTAGACCTATTATCTATACTATAAAATTATCTATAAATACTATCGCTTTTTTATAATAGTTAATATACTACTATATAAGGTCTGTATTAAAGAAAAGAAATAGAATCGGAGATAGAGGTAAGCCTTATAGGAGCCTAGCTTATGGCAGACTTTGTATCCCAGATGTCTATCCATTAATCTGAATAGTTACTATATAATCTAAGTAAAAGGCTTCAATCTAGTAAAGTAGATCTTCTAGTATACCCCTTGCTCTTAGTCTTTAGATAAGTCTCTCCTTATACACTCTATTATAGGCTCCTTTAATATTAAAGCTTACTAAGCTAAAGATCTGCTATCCCTGCCAGGTAGTATAGATCTACTCTTACAGTAGTATTAGGGCCTACTTAGTAGAATGCTACTTATAAGCTCTAAAGTGTTTTATTAGCAGTAATCTATATATCTTAATAGTATACAAGATCTATTTAGTAATAACTGCCTCTAGTACTTTACCTAAGGTAAATAGGAGCGATATAGGCCTCTATACCTTTATAATTAAATAGTTTTCTTTATTTAGTGTCTTTAATAAAATAATCTTAGTATATCTCTATTAATTTAGTAGCACTCCTTCTTCTAGTAATATATAAAATAGTAAGAAGACTTAGTACTTAATAAAAGGCTAGATCTCTTTCTAGACTGCTACAGGTAGTCTATCCTCGCCAGGTACTTTCTATACCTTTACTAAGAAGAGCTATCACTCTACCTCCTTTATAGTAATATCTAGCATAACGATAGCGGCTCTGCGCTAAGGTCGCTCCCCTTCCTCTTTAATGTGTTCTGGCAGTAGAGGGGAAAAGTTAGCTAACATCTCCTCGGCTTATTCAAAGCTGTTTGTTATACGGGTGCCATCAGCTTTTATAAGTTAGGGTACTTTACCAAATGCTATATCATCTCCAGATTTAAGATACTTCGCCGCCTTCCATATATTATCGTTATCTGCGAGAAACTCGTTCCAGAGTACAATTGGCTAGCTTTGGCCGAGAATAAGCTGGAGATTCCGTTCGGATAATTTAAAGCTATTGTAATGGCTGAGGGAAAAGGCTTGAAAACTCTACATAGGACAAGCCCCTGACATGTTGATTACGTGGCTTAGTTACATACGTGGGCAGTGATGGACGTTAGTTCAGAAGCATCACCATATCCGCAGGAATCTCAGACTAGCGAAACGCCATATGGTCTACCGTACGTAAACTTGGCTCCACCAATGTGTTCTTGAATGTAGAACCCAGTCATGACTTGGTGGTCTGGATTTGGGTTCTATTGCTGCTTGACATTGGCCAATTTCTCTATAAATACCCCATCTCCCGCTCCTAGATTCTCCTGACACAACACAGCTCTGTCGATAAGCAAAGCAGTTATTGCCTAGAGTAAAGTCTACAATCTAACCCAACTCTTTCTACATACTTTAGAAAATGAAACTTTATCAACTTCTGAGTAGGTTTACCTAGGAAAACATTATATGGGCCGAGGCTAAAATTTCTGAAGCACTGACTTGGGCAGCCTGTGTGGCAGCCCAATGCACGCCGCCCGAAAAAACATGCTCTTCGTTCTTCAGTGCTAGCGCCTGCCTTTCTAAGTGCGGGCCACCCAAATCGGGTTCCCCAAGAGCAGTTGCGTGTAGGCAATGCTGCACTGGGGCTCTGGACTCGTGTGTTACGCCTCCCCATCAAGTTCAAGACTGCCAGGACCTTTTCGACCATTGCGCAAGTTCGTTCTCTGGAAAGACTTGACAGAATTGACCCAGAATTGACCCAGGGATTTGCCGGTGTTGGAGGCAATAAAGCAGTTGCACTCATTATCAAAGGGCTTACTGGAACATGATGCATCATCATTCTTTTTCACATAGTATCGAAAGGCAGATTAGGGACACATTCATTAGCCATAACGTTCATAAAACAGATCGTGAGGAATATTTCGTCACTGCCTACGAATATGAGGATCCAAGGAAGGATAAAACAGTCCAAGTTCAGTCACTCATTTAGTTAGAAATCAAGAACTTCAACGCACAATCAAAATCCCTACTCTTCTATTCTTAATTGTCTTATACTCTAAATTGTCGCGTACCCCTGTCCATTTCTCACATGTATGTCTATCTCCAGTCTATTCCCATATGTCTATACTATAGCGACTTATCTTTCCCATTTCAATCGACAGTCTACGCGCGCGTCACACAGGCGTATAAACGCGTACTTTATCTTTTATATGTTATTCACCCTATTTACTGTAATTTTAATCTCAGGTTTATTTCTATTAAACAGGTGCTGGGGTCTTACGTGCAAGCAGGGATATTTTAAGATTATAACTGAAATAGTAAAACCTCTAAGGGCCAGAATTTAACAGAACATAACATAAATATATCAATCTGGATCAATGGACTGAATACATGTAATGTCTGATAATTAAGTCTCAATTGCATCTCAGCGACCCGCGCACCTAGAAGCATACGACCTTCGGTTCATTCTATCACGATGGCGACGAAACACGCGGAAAGGGCCATTGCCTACGCGTCTCCAGAGGATTGGGATTCCTGGTCTAACGAGTTCAAGAAACTGGCACACGCCTACGACCTGTGGCAGTATATCGATCCAAATGACCGTATCCGATGGCCTCATCGACCAGAACTCCCAGAAATCCGGGACTACCCCAGACAAGAGGATCCGGACGATCCCGAGAGCGGCACGATGACGCCTAGCTCAGATTACGTACCGCCTCGACGAATTGGAGAACTTTCGCCTGAAGGAAAAGCAGAATACGAGCACGATCTCAGGATCTACTCCCTGAAAGAGACGGCATATAGAGACGAAGAAACAGGAGCAGAAGCTGGTCGAGTTTGTCCTCAAGACGGTTTCGGTCACGTATCAGAGAACATCCTGCGTCACGGGAGACCGATTAGACAAGTGGTATCAGGAGCTACGAAGATCTGGAGTGGTATACAACGAACGCCTTCGACCCGAAGCGCGCGACAAGTACCACAAAGCCGTACATACAGCCCCGAAGATCAACAAACTCAACGAGTGGGTCACGGAGTGGGAGACGACCATGGCGGAAGCGATCAGCAAGAAAGTCCCCGATGCCCTCGACGCGCAATGCTGGGCGGAAGACCTGAACCGAGCAATGTATCACGTCCTCCCCAGCTGGGCATCTACTTTCCGACAACACCGACGCCCTCAAATCCTCAATAATTCCCTCAACTATCGAGAGGTCGCTGCCGACATTCAATACGAAGCCAAAATGGCCAACGCTAGCGGAAGGCCGTCAGGAATCAAGAGAGGCGCATTCGCAGCCACATACAGCGCTGCATCCAGGAACGACAGACCTGCAATCACTGACCGCGATAATAACACTATTGAAGTCCAAGGAGACGCCTCAGATTGGGCGACGGACGAAACGACCTATGCACATCGAGATACGCGAAGCCAAGGCCGTGGGCGTAGAGCACGAGGCGGCGGAAGAGGAGTATCAACAAAACGAAAACGAGCAGAGGCGACCGTCAATCCGAACCCAGATGGCCCTACCTGTCGAGGATGCTTAGGTTTCCATGACTAGAAAGGCTACTGGTACTTATTCCCAGCCCAGAAAGCCGAAGGATGGGAGCCCACCCAGGCGATATAACGATTAATAAATAACCATCTCAAGAACGATATTAGTTTAGTGGAGGAAGTTAAACGATTATCTAAAAGTAGAGACAGAACCACTCAGGACGAGTGACTTAGGCGGGGTATAGCACACATCAAGGCAACCTACCTAGTGATGCACAACTTTATCGCAGCCTTCAACTGTACCCCCTACCCTCTCAGACATTCTGCCATCCTTAACTCTAGATAGACAATCCATATCTTCAATGAAGTATGCAGGTTCCTCAACTACCGACGGCACCGTCTGGAGACTTCGTCTACGCAGGGGAGTCACAGTGACCATTCACGGGTACGGGAACGTAGATATTCGCGTTCAAGGACCTCAAGGACCCTCTCTTCTCAGATTGCGAGATATAGCTCATTGCATAAACTTTACATGCAATATTATGTCATACCGCCAGTTGCGGAAAAGGGGCTACTACTGGGATACCAAAGGGAACAACAACCAAATCCGCAGGAAAGATGATTCAATCCTCTGCACATTGACGGATCATTTCGACCAGTACGTACTGGAGTATATCGACAAGTCAACAACAGCAGCAGCATTCCTAGCCAAACGGAAACAGTATGATTCATGGACTAAGCGCCCTCCTCGCAGTGGAAACGAAAACCTTTGGCACCTTCGACTTGGACACCCAGGACCTGAAGCACTTAGACACCTTGCGGGCCAATCTCGGGGGGTGAAGATCAAGGGGATCTCTACGGTTGAGTGTGACGCCTGTGGAATGGCTAAGGTGAAGCGGCAGGTCCGTCGACAAAAACGAGTTCCACCCGAGAAGGCGGGGATTCGACTCGCTATTGATTTTCATGACATCAGTGGGGATCCCGGCTACACTTCAGCTATGCTGGTTACCGATCGTTATTCTAGCTACATTTAGGACTATTATCTTCCCGATCGAACTGCACCAACGCTTCTTGGCGCACTTAAGCATCTGCTTAGAACACTAGAGCGCCAACTCCAATGCAAGCCTGAAGTCATCGAGTGTGACAATGAGATCCCAGAGAGTCACCAGGTAAGTGACTTCCTTAGTATCCAAAACGGGATGCGCTTGGAGCCCTCCGCGCCATACATTCAAAGTCAAAATGGTGGCGCAGAGCGCTCGGGGGGTGTGATCAAGGAGAAAGCTCGTGCAATGAGAGCTAGAGCAAAGCTACCTTCCTTCCTTTGGATTGAGATCTGGCGCGCTGCGGTATACCTCTACAATAGGACACCCAAGTATATTTATAACTGGAAGACACCATATGAGCGCTTCTACACTTACTTTGCCTTTAGGGACGGCGTTGTTGTCACGGAGCGTAAGCCCGATCAGACACACCTTCGCGTATACGGTTGTAAGGCTTCGCGATGACGACCGATGCTCTGAAAAAGAAGAATCGACGACAGCGGCTCGACCCCCGAGGATGGATAGGATACCTGGTCGGGTACAACTCGACAAATATCTACAGGGTTTGGAATCCTTTAACCAATAAGATCATCTCCACCAGAGATGTGATCTTTAACGAGAAAGAGACGTTCTCTGGCGATGTCCAACAACTCAAGGATGATTTAAAAGAACTAACCGAGGAAGAACTTATTCAGCGCCTCACCGAGGCCGAGGTCCCACAGGGATCCAGCATCAATCTAGATACTTCAACTCAAGAGGAAGACAAGGAACTCAGCGCCTTGCCAGAGGGACTAGCGTTTGAGCGGGAGGCTGCAAGTCATCCACCTAACGGGTTGGAACGCGATCTGACGATCACGCAGGGTGAGACTGGCAGGACACCAGTCGCAGGAGATCGTAATCGAGAAGATCTTGACGGGACTGATCACCCCTACACGACCGCTCGATTCGCTCCCTACCTGACCCCGGAGACTTGCCCTCTACGGCCTGCTGCCCTTCTGGTCGCTGCTATCAGAGAACCTCCCGCGAGGAAGGAGGGGGAGGACCCCCCTCTGTTACGAGCTGCCAAGATGGTGCATGTCCCACCTAGCGCTGGCACTTCCCCGGGACGAGACGGCGCAAATGGAGCCCCTCGTGTCATCCCAACTCCGATCAGTGGCTGGGAGGCTGCATTTAATGCCGGTCGACTCGCATCTGTGAAAGGGAGCTGGGATGGCAAGGTGGTGAGTAAGCGGCAGCTCGTGAAGCAAGCGAGCTCGGCCGGCTGCCACCCTGATAGCCGAGAACCAAAGTCGACCGGAAAGCGCGGGGAGTCTACTAAGCTGATGGACTCCCCCAATAACAGAACACAGTCTGCAAAGCTGACAGATTCAGGTGACGGTCAGCGCCGAATACACCGGCAAGACATGCCGGTACTACCAAAGAGGCATAAAGACCTGGAGACACTAGGTGACCTATTCCGCGAGGCAGGAAAGACTCATCTAGAGAGCCATAAAGAGATGCACTCCTGGCGTGAGGTTCAGAGAGAAGAAGCCGCAGGCAAGGAACTCCTAGACTGCATGTGGGTCTATGTGTATAAGTTCGATAAGCATGGGTGGTTCACCAAATGCAAGGCGCGTCTCGTCGTACGAGGCGATCAACAAGCTAAGTCAGCTCACGAAGATACCTATGCATCTACGCTCGCCGGCAGATCCTCCAGAGCACTTATGGCTATAGCTGCTCGTTTCGATCTAGAACTCCTCCAGGATGATGTTGTCAACGCTTTCGTCAATGCTGAACTGAAGCAGGATGTCTATATGCGGATGCCTGGAGGCTACCGAAAGCCTGGACTGATTCTCAAGCTCCAGAAAGCTCTATACGGCTTGCGCCAGTCACCATTGCTGTGGCAGAAAGAACTAACCACTACTCACGAATCTTGGTTTCAAACCTGTACCTCACGAGCCATGCTGTCTCTTGAAGGAAGGCATAATGATATTCTTTTATGTGGATGACCTCATTGTCGCCTATAAAAGGAGAAATCAAGATATGGTCGACTGGACGATAGGTAAGCTTCGAGAAAAATATCAACTCTCTGGGGGGGGATATACTACAGTGGTTTCTTGGGATCGAAGTGCTTCGCGGTCGAAATCAACACTTGATCTGGCTCTCTCAATCGTCTTTCATTGATAAGATCATCAACCATTTCCGAATTCAAGGAGGAACGAACTCCCCCACGCCAATGACCACCAAGGAATTTTTTCCAACGAAGAACGTGCATCAGCAGCGTCAATACAGCAGTACCAACGCAAGACCGGATCGGTACTCTACCTGGCAGTGATTACTCGACCCGATATCGCCTTTGCTGTGTCTCGACCTTGCCGATTCAACATGAACCCGAGTGAGAAGCACCATGAGGGCTGGAACCACCTACTACGGTATCTTGGAAACACCAGGACACTTGCACTGCAACTCGGCGGAACAGACACTTTCGACGTGTACAGTGACGCCTCGTTTGCCGACAACACTACCGATAGGAAAAGCTCACAAGCCTACGTCATGAAGCTATTTGGAGGGACCATTGGATGGCGCGCCAACAAGCAAGATACCGTGACTACCTCTACAACAGAGGCGGAGTTACTGGCACTTGCGCAGGCTGCAAAGGAGTCCATGTTCATCTCTAGACTGATCACGGAGCTCGGCGTGACTCTCGACAATTCAAGAATCACCATTCAGTGCGATAACATGCAAACTATTCGGCTGATTAATGCCGACGTAGCGCTCCTGCAGACGAAACTTCGACACGTCGACATCCATAACCACTGGCTACGCCAGGAAGCACTCGCTAACCGGATCTCGGTCCGGCATACTCCCACCACCGAGATGATTGCGGACGGCCTCACGAAGGCATTACCCGCTCAGCAGTTCCAGAAGTTCGTCACACAGGTTGGCCTAGTGGATATCAAGGACAGGATTCAAGAGAGAAGGACCAAGGAACTCACTGCGGAGGACTTTGTCAGAGCAGAGGAACAGCTTGATGGAGGAAGAGCCGAATAAGGGATCGGAAGGATGGCCAACCTGACAATAGGAATATGGACTGCACAGACTAAGCCACAAGGGCCAGTCTAAGGGGGGTCTGTTAAACAGGTGCTAGGGCCTCATATATAAGTAGGGATACTTTAAGATTATAACTGAAATAGTAAAACCTTAAAGGGGCAGATTTTAACAGAACATAACATTAATATACTAATCTGCATTAATAGACTGAATATATATAATGTCTAATAGTATAATAAGCAAGTAGGCTATCCAAGTAAGTAGGCCACTTCTTATATAACGTAGCTGATAAGCATATGCACCAGACAAGTAAGCGTGACAGCTTAACCTATACCTTAAAAGCTAGTTTTTAACAAACTATATAAAATCCAAATTAAGCCTAAAATGGCTAATATTAAAAAGATATTTATTTAATTATATAATAAAGTTATAATATTAATAAAATAATTATAGCTAATTTATTATATTAGTTATAAGTAAAAAAGCTTATTTATACTATTTACACTATGTAAATAAGCTTTTCTATATAAAATAAAATAGCTAAAAATTTAGAAAAATTATATTTTATTAAATTATATAAAAATTATTAAAAAATACTTTTTTTTAGACTTTTAGCTATTTTATTTAAGGTGTTAAAATATTATAGGGTAGGTTATTTTTTGCTATACAGTATGCTGTCCTACTTGCTTATCTGTCTTACTTACTTATTAACTATATTAGCTAAAAATCTAATAAAATTATTTTAAAATTAGTAAAGCTAGTTTTACTATAATATATTTTTTTATAGACTTTTAGCTACTTTATATTATATATAAAACTCTAAATACATAGTATAAATAGATTTTTTATATACTAGCTATATAGAATTTTTTTTTTTAAAAAAATCTAAAAAATTTAATATAGTTTAATTCAAGATTTATATATAAACTATTAAAATTATAGCTATTTTAGGCTTAGTTTAAATTTTTAAAGAAAATTTTAAAACCCTAATTTAAGGTAGAAATAAGATCGGTACTCATACTTGGATAGTGCACATGCTTATCAACCACGTTAATTATTTTAGGCTTAGTTTAGAATTTTTATACATTTTTAAAAAAAATCGCGATTTAAGGTGAGATATCAAGTGTTCGGCTCGCTTGTATGATCTACTCGCTTATCATGTATGTTATACAAAATTTACTTTAACAAGTTGTAGAGTAGTGTAAGCTACTGAGTTCATCATCATCGTTCAACAGTCAATTTGTCCATTTTTAGTCTCCATGATGGCTTCACATGGTCTGTCGCTTTCTGCCACCACTGTCCGCCAACGGCCAAACGTGATTACAGGCAGTGTGATTCGCTAACTAACTAACCACACTATCTCCGAGTCTCCGAGCCTCCGAGCCTATGACCGTGTTATCCCCCTCTTTATCCCCTACCACTTGCATTAAGTCGGCTTTAATACCTTCTTGCTTATAATATATAAATGACTCTCCGCTATAATAATAATATCCTATTAGATTTTTATTAACTTAGTATCCGTATTAACTCTTAATAGCTTTAGCAATAAGGTTAATAATTATCTTACTATAGCCTTATATTAGCTACTCTATTACAATCCTGAAAGCTAGGGACTACTAAGCTCTAATTAGAATAACTTTACTTTTTATTTTTTAAGTTCCTTAATTCTTTTTATTTCTATATTTAGTCTTATTACTAGAGTCCTTATATTAAGGTAGCTATTTATAAGAAAGGATAAAGACAGAGCTTAAAAAGGCTAGCGATTTTAGATAAGGCTAGTATAATAAGTCTAAATCTTTAAGTATAAGTCATATTTATAATATCCTTTAATAAATCTAGGCTATTACTATTATTATATTTTCTATTATAGTTATAAAAGTTATTATAAAGACTAAGCAAGATACTTATCTCTAGGTTAATGATTTAAAGACTTTAGGCTTCTATAGCTCTTATTATCTCTCTCTTTATTATTTTCTTTACTATATACCTAGAATAGCTATATTTCTATAATCTAGGAGTATTTATTGTCTTATACTAGCTACTTCTTCTATTTATCTTAGGCATAAAACTCTACTTATTAGCAGTCTAATATATATATTAGCAAGACTTATTAGGATTTATCCTTATTTATATTAACTTTATATTAGTTTATTTCTAATTTCTCCTTACTTAGGTTATCCCTAGCCTAGCTACTTACTAACCATTAGAGAGCAGCGAAAATAAGTACTTAAGTAAGTATATAACTATTATCTCTACCCTTAGTTTTAGCTAGATAACCTTAATAATAAAGCATAGCTATAAGCAGTATATTACTAAAGAGGACCTTTAAGATCTGGCTAAGTAAGATATCGCTAAGGCTATTACTAATACTTTTTAAGATACCTAGTCTTATAAGTAAGTATATAAGGAGAAGCCTTCTTTATAGGTTATATTATTCTATAGATTTAGAGCAGTATATACTTAGAGAGCTCTATTTAAAGGTATATTAGATATACTAATAATTCTATAGCCGCAGCTCCTATAATTTTTTATCTTATTTATAGATTTAAATTAAAGTTCTTAACTAAAGCCTTTTACCCTTAGTGCTACTATTACTTTAAGTATATTCTTTGTCTTAGATAGGTAGAGTTTATATCTTTATTAATACTTTTAGCGTCTAGCTTAAACTAGTATTAAGTTAAAGTCATTACTTATCTTAACTATCTATAGAAAATTACTAAGACTTTTAAATAAGGCCTATAATATAAAGTTAACTAATAATATTATTAACCTTATAGCTATAAATAGCTAGTGACTTTAAGATATTATATAGTTTAGTTAATATATATAGTTTATATTACTATAGATTATCCTCTATACTATATCCCTTTATAGGCTTTTAAGATATAGTATATTTACTAGTATAATACTAATAATTATTATAATCTTTATTAATAAAAGCATTATTAAGTTAATAAAAGCTTTATAGAAATAGTAAATAAAGAATAAAAATATAAAGTTAAAGCTTACTATAGAAGTTATTATAAATTTAAAGTCTATTAAGCTTTTTATATAAGGCACTATATTTATAAGCTAAATTAGTTATATTTATAATAAGAAGGAACTTATTACTTTATAAAAAATATGCACCTTTTAAGCTATATTAAGTTTTATTAAGTTAGTAACTTTATTCTTAGTAGCCTAATTAGCTTTTATAGTAAAGGCTCTAGTCTAGAAAAAACCATTAATAACTAAAATTATTATTCTAGCTATTACCCTTTTCTAATTACTGATTTTACTGCTAATAATCCTTCCCATAGTGATCTTCTTTATTATTAAAGTAAGTATTACAGTTAACTATTTAGTAGCTTTTTCTATTATAAATAAGCTTTAACTAGATATAGTATTATATAAAAAGGTAATTATATTATTAGGTAAAGACTCTATTAATATCTAGAATATAATATTTAAATAAAGTATATACAATCTTAGAATAGTACTAGAAAGGATTAACCTTTTTACTTATAAGGAAGAGCTATATTATCTTATTAACTATATTAGATTTAAAAAGTCCTTTATCTTTTATATACTACTTAAAGATCTATATAAAGCTGCTGGTACTATTGCTCTTTAAGCAGGTTCTAAATATAAATATTAAAGAAAATATTATATTTAGAAAGCTATAGGACCCTAACTTCTATATATAGATAATAAAGGTATATGCCCTAGTAAATAACTTAAGGTAACTACTGAATAGAGATTAGACTGAGGTTAGCGATAAGGGTATTATATTAAGTAGTAGATAAAAGGTAAGGTTAATATTAGCTAGAGCAGTTTACGTGAGGGCAGATATCTGCTAGATGATTGCCTATTGGCAGTAAACTAGTATATTAGAAGGCACTTAATTAAAGCGGTTTTTAGATAATAGGGTCTTCTTAAAGACAGGATAAGGATTTTAGCTATAAACTTAATGCTAGTATTATTAGAGGTAGACTTAATTATACTTATTTAAAATAGGAGGATTATAAAGTAGGGAATTTATAATTAGCTTATAGCTAAAGGAGGCGATTTTATTAGCCTTATTAGTTAAGCCAGTACCTTAAATAAAGCCACTGCGGAACTAACTACTATACATTTCAGTACTAGAGATAGCACTGTTATAGAGTAATAGTAACCTGACTAGAATAGAGCATTTAAGTCTATAAGGCAAGATTCTGCTAATAACAGTTATATACATACTCCTAGCAGTATTAATACTAGAAGGAAGATCCTAGATATTAAGGTAACTATTAGTAAACCTAAGTAATATAAAGAACTTATTTAGTAAGGAAGCATTAAGTAAAAAGTCTATAGTAATTACACTAAAGTAAGCAGTCTTTAGGCTATAGGCTTTTATATAGTTACCCTTATAGGCGCTTAAATCGCTGAGATTAGTAAGTTTTAAAGCCTAGTATTATAATATTAGTAATTAATAATTACTAAGAGGAAATATCTAGTTAAAGTAGTAGTCTAAGGCTAATAATAACTTAAATATAGATATAGATATTAAAACGTATTTTAATATTTATATTACTTTTAGACTTAAGTTAGCTAGCTTAGTAATTTTATAGTTATTAATATTATAGCTATAGTATTTAATTAAAGTAAATAGCTTTTATATTATAAGGTATATTTAAAACGGCTAATTCTTATCTTTACTATAAGCCTCTTAAAAACTTTATAAAAGTATAATTAATACAGTTTTAAAAGCTTTAATAATCTTTTTTAAAATAATACTAATAGGTTAAATACTTAACTATTTCTTTAAGTAAGTATAATATATTAACTCCTTTAGATATAAATCTAGTCTCTTAAAGCTTATAAAATCCTTTAGTAATATCTATTATATTAACTAGTCCCTCCCTTACTAGTTTAACACTCTTTTTATTAATACTATTAAAGCTATCTTTAGCCTTGCTATTATGTCCTTTAGTATACCTATATTTATTATCTTAACTATCCCCCTTATATTCCTATATAGCTATATATAATAATACTACCTAGAAGTAAAGTAAGAGCTAAAGTAGCTTAATAGAGTTAGTTAAAGCCTAATATTTATATACCTTAAAGAGTCTTTTAATAGTCTTATAACTATTTAAGTATATTTTTACTAAAAATAGTTCTTACTTAAGAGTAAGAGGCTATTAAATCTAAATATAAAAGCCTATATTCTATCTATTACTATAAATTAGTAGCTAGGAGTTTAGTTAGAGTTTATTAGATTAATTATTATTCTCTTTATTATAGGACTTATTTTTACTTAGTTATCTCTAGGTAGTTATTTATCTACTAGTATAGCTAGTTTAATAATATTTTATATACTATTAGTTTAATTACTAAACTTGCTATTCTTTCCTTATATTAACTGAGCTATAGTTAAATTACCTAGTCTTTTAGTTCCCTTATTAGGGCTATTAGAGAGGTTAAGATAAGTATTATCTTAGCTAAGTATATACTAGAGTATACCTAACTACCTAGTAAGGCGCTATATATTATCCCTAACTATTATCCTAGTATTAGCTAGCCTTTTAAAGGTTTTATAGACTTTATTTACTATAATATATATTACTATCTTAAGCTTAGCTTAATCTTATAGGACCTTAACTTTAGTTTTAAGCTAGGTAAAAATATTAGTATAGTAGGCTAGACTAATACTAGGAAGAGTTTACTAGCCTTAGCCCTATTTAGAATTACTAAGTTAATAGATAGAAGTATTTATATTAATAGTATTAATATCTTTACTATTAGGCTCTTATATCTATAGAAATAACTTATAGTTATCCTATAAGATCTTATATTATTTAAAGGAACTATTTATAAGAATCTTAACTTAAGAGAAGAGTATAATAATATAAAGCTTTAGACTGCCTTTAGTATATTTTACTATCTATTTTTTACTAAAGTTTCTTATTAATAGTAATATAAAGACTTATATAAATAAAAAAAACATTTTTTTAATATAGCTAGGAGCTTAAATACTAAGATCTATAAAGAAAGTAAATTGCTATTACCTTTACTTTATAAAGGTAAATATATTAAACTAGTATTAATATTAATTAAGGTCTAATCTTAGTTAAAGCTAGAAGTAACTAATATCTTTAGCCTATACTATACTTAAGCTATTAAGTATTCTTATACTAGATAAAGTAACTATAAGTAATACTTACTAGTAATAAAATAATCTTATTAGCGCTACCTAATATATAAGCTAACTTAAGTTAAAGGCTACTATAAATATAGAAATAGATATATATCTCTAAGAATTACTTTAAGAAAATATCTTTAATAATAAGACTATTATTATAATTACCTATTAGATTAATATAATTATTAACTTTAATTATATTATTATTCTTAAAAAAGGTAAAGCTATTAAATTTAATATACTAGTAGTACTAATATAATAAAAAGAAGCTTTTTACTAGCTTATTAAAAAGGCTAGGCTTATAAAGAGGCTAGGGTAATATCTATTAGAGCTATAGCTATATTATAAAATAAGTTTATATTATACTTTAATAAAAATATTATAAATATCTATTTACCTAAATCTGCCTATAGTAAGAGTATTATCTTATTTAAAAGAAAGGCCTATTTTTATTTTAGTAGGTTTTAAAGAATAGATTTTACTTTATCTTATATAAATAAACTGAATAAGGTCTTAAGAACTCTAGGTATTATTTATAGGCAATTTTACTTAAATTGTCTAATAAATTAGGCAATCTAGCTATTATTTTAGTTTAGAGTTAGGCTGAGTTGCTGATTGGCTGAAAACTTCTAGATCCTAGTACTTAAGGTTAGCTAGCGTTAACTTGGTGTTAGGATTGCGGATCAGAAAGGGGTTCATGGTAAAACGAATAACATAATAACGTTACTTATCCATCTAATACCAAATTACAGAGGCCAGCTGAAAGATATCTAGAAATAATAGAGGAAGTTATGCAATTGAACGAGGAGTATCGAATGCTGCTATATCGGCTCTGCAAATCAACGGTTCGGCCGGGCCCCGGTATCGAATCGCATTTTCGACACAAGCATCAGCTGAAAGTTAAAGTGCTAAAAGACATTAAGGATTACTATGGATCTATGGAGTTGGCTGATATCAACAACCCTACTCAAGCATGTAGACTAGAAATGTGCCGCATTTCCATCTAGGCACGGAAACCGAGAACACGAATCGCGCTGCGTTTCTTGCACGAGGGCCCGTGCCAACCATGTAAAAGACAGCGCTCTTGGACGTCATCCTGACTGGAGTGGCTTTAAATTGCTGGCCCAAGCCACCAGTTTCATGTGGTCGGACCCAGTCACACCGTCACGCATTGCTAGGTACAAGGCATTAAAAAGATCCAATTCTTAATTTTTACCGCGCCGTTTCGGGCTGGTCCGGCGCCCGGCAGGGCCGCCGATCGATCGATATATTTGCTAAAACATCCCCAACCGGCCGTCCGTCGTCGCTACACTCAACATTATGGACAAAGGACTGGAGCGAGAAGCGTTAAAACATCGGCTACGATCTAGAATCTGGGGAATCTTCGACGATACTAGGCGATATTGACGAGCTTAGTGGAGTGTCCTATGCACTTTCGTAATGAGGGGACGCTAGAGGAAATAGGACTGAATCTAAATGAGGACCAGAAAGACGATATCTTGGACGTCATGCAGGAGCTGTAGATTGTGAAGCTTAAGGATATCGGAAGGGTGCCAGGGGCGCTGGACCGGAGACGGGCAGCGATTCCGCAGCTTCTGACGGAGGCAATGGTGAAGAGGTCGATGGCTCGCAATAACCCATCGGTATCGTGGATGGCGATGCCATAGGCGAGCTAGACTTCATTAGCAGTGGGCGGTTGAGCAAGAACCCTATGCCGATGGACGAGACATCATGGAATGAGCGGTGGCGATGATACACTACGGCAAGTTTCTGGTGCTAAGCAGTGCATTCTAATCGTTGGAGGGCAAGCGAGAGTGGAGAATGGGGACGACTTTGGGAGCCAGAGGACAAGCGGGCGTGTTCGAGCGAAGCATGGTAGGCAATAGTGTCGCGAGTGGTGGAGCGGATGTAGGAGGTCAAGCAGGGCGAGATTGAGGACTGAGACCATTCGTAGGAAGGAGGAACATCTTTCGTGCTAGGCTTCTCGTGACGACTCGATTGCGTTCATTAAAAAGTGGCTGTTTTGCCCCACCACACTCCCGGCCTTCATTGGTTTCGCTATCCTGAGACTTATTGTTCTTACTGGCTCTTCCTTGAAATATACTCCGCCTAGGGCTACAAGAGGTAGAGTTATACGGGTAGCTGCTAGTGGTATATTCACACTGATGAGAGCCTTAACTAACTATGACTCTTTAAGTCATATTGTAAGTTCTTGGGCGGCACGACGTCGCATGCATTTTCTTTTTGAGGAGTCGCACCGCAGCTGCATCGGAGACCCATCTCATCATCAAGTTGGTCTGGACTTGTCCGCCGAGCTCACCGCGTTTCTTCCTCTCTGACCCCTTGCAGCATTCAGAAGTTTATACAGGCCTTAAAGATATAAAAGGTGACTACGGGTTCGGTAAAGTTGTGGCCGCATCACACCTCGCACTGAGTCTCAATTCCAGCCCTCACCACGACCACCTGCGCTAAAGAATATTACAGATTTTCGCCATCATGAAATTCCTCTCCTTCCTTGCAATGACCCTTGGCTTTATGGCCGTTGCTGCCAGCGAAGACAGTGAGTTTACCCAGATAGTCATGGGCTTTGCTGGTTAGCCGATAGGCGGTGGACTTGACTAATAGTGTGAGATAGAGTACGTATTTGAAAGGCTGGACAAGAATGACGCAGTAAGTTGGCTGCTCTTGAGACGTGAATTCAAAATCTAAGCCTCAAACTCACGCTCTTCAGCTGCTCCTGGTTGTCGATCTCCAGGTTGGCCTCTACAGCCTGGCTCGGGACTTTGACCCGACGCTCTACCGTGATCAGATGCTCGCTCACGCCGCCCTGGGCAAGGTCTTTGATCTGCCTGTAATTTTGACAACATCCGCCGAGAATGGTCCCAACGGCCCTTTGCCTAAAGAGATCCTTGAGATGCACCCCAATGCGCCACTTGTGCAACGTCAAGGAGAGGTCAACGCCTGGGACAACCAGGAGTTTCGAGATGCTGTCAAGGCTGCCAACAAGTCTCAAATCATCATGGCCGGTATTACGACTGATGTCTGCACGACCTTTCTGGCACTTTCTCTTCGAGAGGAGGGTTACTCCGTCTGGGCCAACGTCGAGGCTTCTGGCACCACCTCCCCTCTTGTCCGCGACATCTCCAACGATCGAATGGCCAAGGCCGGTGTCCACACAGTCAGCCTCTTCTCCATTGCTTGTGACCTGATGAGAGACTGGCGAAACACTCCCGGCGCCAAAGAGATGATTCCCTGGCTAGATAAATATTTCCCTGTCTGGGGATACGTTGCTAGGTCCCACGAGGCAGCTGTCAACAACGGCACCATCCAGCCTGGTGAGGAGAGGCTCAACTAAGAACGAAATAATTTGAGCGATGATCAACACCAGATACCTTGGGGAAAGCTGATGGGCCTAGAGAGGCGTAGGAGGTCTGAAGATACTTATTACACCCAATGCTACTAGAGCGAATCGCCGGAAGCGTTCATGATAGTAAAAAACTAAAATTCTTGCGGTGTAGAATCTGTATTCCTCCCTCATTTCCTATTCGACCTGACAACAATTCAGCAGCAATGTAGCCGGGCAAAATGATTTAAAAACACATATAATGAACTATGGGGGGCAACATGTAATAGAACCCGCCAGCAAAAATGGGCCGAAGGCGCATGTATTAAAAGGCAACAATTAAGTGAGTATTTCCCCGAAGTATGAATTGACTTTATACCAGATTGGGCCGCTGCGATAAGTTTGAAATTTGTTTGACGTGGTTGTCGTGGTTAAAATTGTATTATATAATTGGTCAGATTAATGGTCTGTGCACTTCGGTACATCAAGTTAACGAGAGATCAGTCGCGATTTAAGGTAGAGAATAGTACGGGAATAACAATTTGGGGTAAGGGTTAGCCTAGTGCTCTATATTAAAATCAATTCTATATAGAATTCTGTTGCACTTAGCGTGCTTAAAGGGTTAAAGTAAATATAATAAGTAGTAATAAAAATGTATTAATTAATTATTTAGTTATTTCTTATATAGGGTATTCTATCCTGTAGAGTTACTTAAAGTATATAACTTAGCTAGATTACTAATATAGTTATTTCCTGAGGCCGTGAAGATCATGCCTACCCTGCGATAAGAAACTTGGAAATTCAAGCCTACCCCTTGTACAATCCAACTGTACCCTCTGGTCAGTGACTTTAGGAAATTCAAGTCTACCCCCGGTTAAAAATCAAGTTTGCCCCCTGCAGTGCAGGGTAAAATAAATCAATTGTACTACAATTGATTTTGGACTGTAGAACTAGGTTTTAGGGAGGACCTAGCTAACATGCACAGTTAAGAAGTTGCGATCAGAATGAAGAATAAGTAGGGGTCGTGATGATCTTACCCGAATTTAACAGAACCTCGCTACGTGCACGGGCCAGATTCTGTGTAGTTCGGCACATTACATTAAGCCATTGCTACAGTAGTAGGGGGTTGATCGTTGTTATATACTAGAATATAATAGTTATAATTAATAAGGTTATTATAGGATTAGTAGTAATTATAGTAAATCAGTATTAATTATAATAAGTTAGTTTTAATTATAAGGTCTTAATGTAAATTATTTTTAGTAGAAACTATATTAATTAGTAAAAAAATATAAGGTATATATAATAAGTATTAGGGTTATAATATAATCTCTCCTTTCTATTAGGCCTTATTTTTAAGGCCTGGTTAATATATTTTTCTATTAGTTACTTTTTAGTAAGTCTAATTTTAATTCTATAATCTACTTAAGATATTTAACTATATATTAAAGGCTAAGAAAACCTCTATTAATAACTAAAAATCCCTTTATATTTTTATTATAGTATTTAGGAATCTTCTTATACTTTATTTTAATAGTATTTATTAAGAGATAGAGGATTTATATATTTTTAATCTTATAAAATTAAATTACTATAATCTTTATATTAAGTCTAGTTTCTTTTATAATAGTTACAGTCTATTTATAGTAGCTAGTATATTTACTTAGTATAAAATTATTTTTATAGGTTTTACTAATATAATATTAGCTTAAAAGATTATTAATAAAAAGTATTATTTTAAGTATAAAGAAAAGGCTATTAAAGATAAGCTAATTAAGCTTTAAGTAAAATCTATTTATATTTATAATAAAATAAATACTTAGTTTATTAAGATTACTTATTTAAGGTAATAATATTATTAAGTAAAAGTAAAGGAATTAAATATAATTTAATATAGTTATAATTTAATAGATAAGCTTAAGAAGGCAGAATGGAATAAATAGTCTATAATAAAGAGTGCTATTATTAATAGTTTTTTTTAAAATTAGTCTACTATTATTAAGTAATTAGAATAGGAAGTATTAGGTCTTAATACTTTTATTAATTCTAGTAGAAGTTCTTTAAGAGTTATTAGGCATTAGTAAGGTATTTAATTAATTCTTATATATTTTTATTTTCTAAGTAGTTTTTCTATTTAATTAAATATATCTTATAATTATTAGTTTTATTTATTTTCCTAATTAGTTTTACTTTATCGACTTCTAGTATTATAATTTATTATAGTTTATTACTAGTTTTAATATATATTATATCTATAGCTAATTCTAATATTAAAATATAATATATTAGGTAATATTTATATTTAGTAATAAATCTAGTTTATATTAATCTTTTCCTATCTTTTATTTAATTTTAATTAATCTTAAGTTATAATCTAGTTTATAACTTAGTTAAATAGTCTTTATATTTTTAGTAGATAAGTAAACTATATCTCTCTTCTTAAAGGTTAGTCCTTTTAACCTTTTAGGGTTATAGTATCTTTATATTTTTTTTCTAATATATTTTAACTTAGCCTTAAGTTTATTATATAATTCTTTTAATCTATTACTTATAATAATAGTTACTAGGTTTATATTCTTAAGTTCTCTAGTATTATAGTATATATAAGATATAAATCTAATATTTATATTAAATAGTATAAGTTTTATGCTTTTATTATAGGCAGTATTATATATTAATTAGGTACTATTAGTATTACTAAAAAAGGTAACTTAGCTAGTTATTTAATTAATATATAGATTCTTATTTTATAGTTAATTAATACTTAAGAGGATATTTACTTCTTAATTTAAAGAAAGGATATTAAGTCTATTTTTTAATTCTTTTTTTAAATAAGGACCTTAAAGTAATTAATCTCTTAGTTAATAATTCTATTATTATAATTAAATAGCTACCTTTTTATATTAAGTAGTAAATAAGGTTTTTGTTTCTTTCTTTATAGTAATTTTAGCTATATAACTATTCTTAAATTAATAAAATTTTATTTAGCTTTATAGTTAACTTATATATCTAGCTATTCCCTATTAATTTAAACCTTTAATATTAAATATTCTAATTTTAAGTTTATATATAATCTTAAAGTATTTATTAATTTAAGTTATTCTTATCTTTACTTTTTATATATTTAATACTTTATTATAAATAATATATTCCTTTTCTTAAGATATCTTTATAAATCTATTTACATTTACTATTATAATATAACTTACTATTAATATAGTTATTTATAAATTTATTATTAAATAATTATTATTAGAATTACTTTTTTAATTCTTTATATTATTCTATAAGTATTTTAAGATAGGTTTTATATTCTTTTTATTATTATTTATTATTTATATAGTACTTTTATATACTTAAATTAGTTTTTATAGTATTCTTTAGGGTTTAAATACTCTTTAATATATTTATATTTACTAAGTTCTTATTATTTTTATATAAGTTCTATTTTATATTTATACTATTTTTACTATACTTTCTTTTATTTTTTAGTAAGTTCCCCTCTATTTCTATAAGGCTATTTAAAAAACTTTACTATATCTTTAATATCTTTATTTAGTATTTCTTTTTATTTTTTATTTTATTTATTATTACTTAGTATTTAATTAAATGCTTTATTAAGGTTAATAAATTAAAAAATATATTTTAAGTATAATCTAACTACTTCCTATTATCTTTATAGCTTCTTTATATCTTTTAAGCTAGTATTATTAATTAATAGTTTTTTTCTTATATATATATATACTTTCTTTAAGTTATTTTTTTAAACTCTTTTTCTGCTTTTTTAATTATATACTATAATTATTTAACTTTATTAAGTAAATCTTTAGTTTTTTTAGATCTATTAGTAGTAAAGTATATTTTATCAAGCTTATTAGTTAATATACTTTATATTATTACTAAGAAGTAGTTACTATTTAATTTCTTTTACTTATATTATTTATATTAATAATATTTATCAGATATTTATAAGGTTTTATTATAATCCAAATATATTAGTATTATTTATATATTATCTTTAATATTAAAGTCTAGCTCTTTATATAAAGGGTTAAGTATATTATTAATATAATAAGCTTTAATATAAATTATACCTATTCTTTTTATATCTTTATACTTTTATACTTTTTAAATATAAAGATCTTCTTATATTTAGTAAATCTTTATTTTAAATTTATTATATTTTAGTTAATATTTTTTAATTTATTTTTATATAATTTATTTATTTTCTTTATAAAGATATTAAGTAGTAACTTTTATTACCTTACCTTTATATCTTATAGATTAGGATTTCTAGTGTTTTCTTTATTAAATACTATTTCTAGCTTTAATTTCCTTTTTTTAGGCTTCCTTTCTATCTTAAAGTATTATTTTAATTAAAATATTATTAATAGTTTATAAGGTTTACTTTTATTTATTTATATTAAAGGTAATTAGGCTACTTTATTTTATTATTCTTAAGGTTTAAGCTTTTTTAAGTTTTACTAGTTTTTTATCTTTTACTTTTTATTTTCTTTTTTATTACTTTAGATAATAGTATTCTTTCTTTTCTAGGTCTACTATATACTTATAATAGTTTTTATTTTATATTTTATTTCTTTAGTCTTTTTACTATTTCATTTCTTTTAAGATAAGTAGTTTATTTTTATTTTTTTTATTTTATATAGGTTTTAGTTCTAGCTATATAATTCCTATTTCTTAAAGGATAGGTATATTATATTTATTATATATTATTCCTAGTGTTTAAGTTTATATAGCTATTTAAGTTTCCTATTATTAAGTTAGTCTTAAAGTTTACTTACTTTAATTTAGATTTTACAGCTTTTATAGTTCTAGGTATTATTATATTATATATCCTATTTAGTTATAATTATAGTACTTATAGTTAAATATATTTTATAACTTATAGTTATTTCTTTTAAGTTATATAGCTCTTAAGGATATAAAGCCTGCTTATATTTTATATAAAGTATTATTTTACTAATTTCTTTATTATTATCTTTAGTTTTAAAGATTACTTTAATTATTATTTTATTATTAATTAAGGTAGTAAGGGTTAAAATTACTACTTTATTTATAGTTTACCTTTTTTTTTATATATTTATATTATTATTTATTAATTTTAATTACTATAGTAATATATATAGTTAGGTTATTAGGCCTATTAGCTAGATATATTTTATCTTTAACTTTTTCTTTTAGGCTTTAGTAATAGATCTTTATAAGAGAATTATTATTTTATTAAGTCTTAACTACTAATTATTAAAACTTTATTAAATATACTATATATAACTTATACTATTTAAATATAAGTAGTTTTACTATTACTTATTATTCCTTATTAACTACTTTAAAATTATCTTTAGATACTTATTTAAAGTTTTTTTTATCTATAATAATATTTTAAGTATTTTAATTTTAAAGGTTTTCCTTATTTTTAAAGTAATCCTTTATAATAAATTTAAACTAGTTTTTAGTATCTCTTTAAATTAGTAATATAATAAATAGTAATTTCTTTATAATAATATCTAGCTTATTTAAGAATAAGTAAAAATAGCCTTTTATTTAAGTTAAAAATAAGATTATATTAATTACCTATCTTTTAAAAGGTCCTAGCTTAAGTAGTTTAAATACTTCTTTAAAGTCTCTTTCTTATAGTTTATTAATACTATTATTAATTAATATAGTATTCTATTATTTATTAATTTATATCTATAAGGTATATATAGTATTATAAAGTTACTAGACCTTAGCTATTACTTTAGTATTATTAAGTAATGCTTTTATATAAAAAGGTACTAATATAGTATTTATATTATTAGATATTTTAATAGTATAATATTACTTAGTTATTTAATATAATATATTTTAAACAAAGGCTATTAATATATAATAATTAGGGTTTTTAAATAAGTAAACTAGTCTATATTAAGTTTATATTTATAGAATATATAAGGTATTATATTAAGTATATTAAGTTATTATATCTCTTAATAGTTAATAATATATATTAGGTATATTAAAGTAAAGAAGTCTTATTAATAGCTAGTAAGTTAAGTTCTATTTAATACTAAAAGAGTATAGTCTATATATTAAAATATAATAATTATAATTAGTAAGGTTATTACAGGATTAATAGTAATTATAGCGGCTTAGTACTAATTATAATAGGTCAGTCTTAATTACAGGGTCTTAGCGCTAATCATTTCTAGTAAAAACTGTACTAATTAGCGAAAAGATATAGGGTATACATAATAGGTACTAGGGTCATAATACTCTAAGACTAAAGGGCAGTATTAATAAAGAGTTAACTAGGCTATATACCTAATATAAAATAGATCTATAAAGCGCTAGCAGGCAATAAGCAGTAAAGGTCAGGGACTTTAACTTAAAGGGACAGGGAAGATATTATAAAGGGAAATTTAATATTAATAAGATAGGATAAAAACAGCATAGGAGTTAATATTTAATAAATTAAACTGAGAGCTTAAAAATAGCAGGAAATTTATAGAAAAATCAAAAAGCTTATAATAAAGTTAAAGAGAGGAAAAAGTTATAAAGACTTATATAACAACTAAGGTATACCTTAAGAGCACCTATCTATTAATTAATTACTTTATTATTCTAAATAAGAATCGTATTACCTATTATCTTATACACTACTATATCACGCTACACCGTATTATACCTATAATACGCCGGTCAGATAGCTTATATACAGCTACTATTTATAGAGCAATCAACAAGACGTAACTTATCTACAACTAGAGCACAGTACATAATAAGTATAGCCAGCTTTAGTAAGAACTAACTCATAGTTCACAAGGCTATAAGCCAGGTCTACTAAGAGTTCCTAAATATATATTAGTAAGAACGCGACTAACAGGAAAGAGACCTTAAGGAATTCTATAGTACGCTTATAAAGGCTAGATAGCTAGGTATTGCGCTTCTAGAGAGTCTAGGCGGCTCTAGACTAGGTATTTTAGAGGCTACTATTATAATATAAACGATTGCAGACTCAAGAGCGGATATAAATAGTGCCCTTATATAATAGAAATGATAACTAACTATAAGAAGGCATAGCTAGTATACAGTCTATTCATACAAATGTATATATAACTTAACCATTAGCCAAATTCGGTTCTCAAGAATAACTTAAAACTATAGTACCTAAGATCGTTTCAGGAGATACACGCGTTTACTTCAGTATAACTAAGCCAAATGCTAGCCTTAACACTCTTCAGCTTATAAATACCGCTAAAAGCTCTGACAGCTCTTCTTACAGTATGACAGGATAGAAGATCTAGATTACCTATACTTAAGTTACGTCTAGGATAATCCTCCTTACACATACAATCCTATTAGAGGAGGTCCAGAAACCGACCCAAGGTCTTTCATTATTTTACATTAATATCTATAACTATACTAAGCCTAGTCTTAATCTCTGTAAGATCAAGAAGATAGGGGGACATGCTATTAATACTAATAAGGTCTTTTTTAATAATTATCAGATACCTATAGGCAGCCTTATTAGTAAGGAGGGTAAGGGTTTTAGGCTTATCTTATATAAAATAAATACTAAGCATTGTCAACTTGCTAGAAAGGCTTTAAGCCTTAGCTATACTGCCTTAAAAAAGGCTACTAAGTATATAAGAGAGCGTATTATCTTCTAACACCTAATTAGCCAGAATCAGGCTATTACTTATCCCTTAGCAGATACTTTTATAAGGCTTAAGGCTATAAAGCTCGCAATATACTATACTGCTAGACTCTATAACTAAAGTAAAATAGATCTAAAAGGATCTATATAGTAAGAAGATATCAGCATCACGGCAAACAGCGTAAAGTACTTATCAGCAAAGGCTGCATTTATAGCTTATAAGAAAGCAGTTCTAACATATAGCGGTATAGGTTATACTATAGAATATAACATAGAAAGGTAGTTTAGAGAGTGTCTTATACCCAGGATTACACCTATTAGCCAAGAGATAATCTTAAACTATATTAGGGAGAGGGTACTAGAATTGCCTAGGAGCTATTAAGAGTTATTAGAGATAGCATAGCTAATAAGAATCGTCAATTACAAACTCATTACTATATAACGTAGTTAATAAGCATACATCGCACTTTTCCCTTCTATACCTAACTTTCTATCTAATTAAATAATTCTTAATAACTAAAAATACTATAATTTTTAGATAAAGGTAGAACTCTTTATATATTTTAGGCCCTTTAAAATAATCCAAAACTCAGTATCTAACACGCTATAAAGAACTATAAGATCTTTAAGTATAGATTATATCGCTACTATAATAGTATTTAATTATAATAAGATTAGATCTTAAAATTATAGAAACTATTTAATCTAGAAATACAGATAATAGTCTAATTTATTCTTAACCTAGATTTATAAGGATTTCCCTTATAATTATATTTTATAAAAAAAAATAACTAATTCTTTACTAGCTAACTATAAAGTATTACCTATTAGTAAGTACTAGGCTTATAACTTTATAAAGTAATAATTAGAGCTAAAAGTATATTTATTTTAAAGATATAATTATTAAAAAGCTAAATATAAAAATCTAATTATTATTTATAATTAGTTTTAGCTTATATAAAATATAATTATAAAATATAATATTTAATTAAATAATATCTAGAACTTTAATAAGACTACCTTTATAATAGGCCTTATTATAGCTAGAATAGCTATTATAGGTTTATAAAAGTAAAAAAGATTAAAATTAATATAGCCTAAAAACCAGGAATAGATTACTATAATCTAGGTAATTAATATAAAAAGTTAATTGATCGCGCTTTTTATTATTAGTATAGGCTAATATTACCTTATTAATTAGTACTAAAAATACAACCTCCCTAGCGATTAGGTTATTATAACAAGCCAAAATAAGTAGATAAATAATAAGCTAGGTCTTAAGCTAAAGCATTTAATCAGTCTATAAGTAACCGATTAGTTAGTATTATAACTTAACTCAGAAAGGCACTTATATTACATAGACCCCTATTAATTCCCCCCAATCAGTATATAACTTACACTATACTAAAGGATTATTATTATAAGCCCTATATAAGCCTTATAATTAGACTTATAACTTACTATAAGCCTGGCTTATATATTATAAGCCTATACTAGTATATATATATATTTATTTAATACTTAAATAAAACTTAGCCTACTAGCTATTAATAAGGCTTCTTTACTTTAATATACCTAATATATACTATTAACTATTAAAGATATAATAACTTAATATACTTAATATAATACTTTATATATTTTATAAATATAAACTTAATATAGATTAGTTTACTTATTTAGAAACCCTAACTATTATATATTAATAGCGTTTATTTAAAATATATTATATTAAAATAACTAAGTAATATTATATTATTAAAATATTTAGTAATACTAATATTATACTAGCACTTCTTTATATAAAAGTATTACCTAATAATATTAAAGTAATAGCTAAGGTCTAGTAGCTTTATAATATTATATATACCTTATAGATATAGGTTAATAAATAATAAAATACTATACTAGCTAATAATAATACTAATAAACTATAAGGAAAAGACTTTAAGGAAGTACTTAAATTACCTAAACTAGAACCCTTTAAAGGATAAGTAATTAATATAATCTTATTTCTAACTTAAATAAAAGGCTATTTTTACCTATTATTAAATAAGCTAGATACTATAATAAAGAAACTATTATTTACTATACTATTAATTTAAAGAGATATTAAAGACTAGTTTAAATTTATTAAAAGAGACTACCTTAAGAATAATAAAAACCTTTAAAATTAAAATACCTAGACTATCTATATAAATTAAAATAACTTTAAATAAGTACTTAAAGATAATTTTAAAGTAATTAATAAAAAATAATAAGTAATAATAAAACTACTTATACTTAAATAATATAAATTATATATAGTATATTTAGCTAAGTTTTAATAGCTAGTTATTAAGATTTAATAAGATAATAACTCTCTTATAGAAATCTACTATTAAAGTTTAAAGGAAGAAGTTAAAGATAAGGTATACCTAGCTAAGAGATATAATAACTTAATTATATATATTACTATAGTAATTAAAATCAATAAATAATACTATAAATATAAAAAGGAAAGGGTAAACTATAAATAGAGTAGTAATTTTAACCCTTATTACTTTAACTAATAATAAAATAAGAACTAAAGTAACTCTTAAAACTAAAGATAATAATAAGGAAATTAATAAAATAATACCTTACATAGAATATAAATAGGCCTTATATCCCTAAAAGCTATATAATCTAGAATAAATAACTATAAGTTATAAGATATATTTAAATATAAGTATTATAACTATAACTAAAGAGGATATATAGTATAATAATACCTAGAACTATAAAAACTATAAAACCTAAATTTAAGTAAGTAAACTTCAGGACTAACTTAATAATAAAAACCTTAAATAGCTATATAACCTAAACGCTAAGGATAATATATAGTAATTATAATATACCTATTAATTAAGAAATAAGAGTTATATAGCTAGAACTAGAACTTATAAGAAATAAAAAAAGAAAGATAAATTACTTACCTTAAAAGAAATTAAGTAATAAAAGGAATAGAAAAATAAGATATAAAATAAAAACTACTATAAGTATATAGTAGATCTAAAGAAGAAAGAATATTATTATTTAAAATAATAAGAAAGAAGATAGAAAGTAAGAGATATGGAACTAGTAAAACTTAAAAATACTTAAACCTTAGGAATAATAAGGTAAGGTAGCTAAATTACCCTTAATATAAATAAATAGAAGTAAACTTTATAGGCTATTAATAATATCCCTATTAAAATAACACTTTAAAATAAAAAAGAAGCTTAAAAAAAAAGAAATTAAAGCTAGAGATAATATCTAATAAAAAATATACTAGAAATCCTAATCCATAAGATATAAAGGTAAGGCAGTAAAAGTTACTGCCTAGAACCTTTATAAAAGAGATAAATAAATTATATAAAAATAAATTAAGGAATACTAACTGGAATATAATAAGTATAAAATAAGAATTTACTAAATATAAGAAGATCTTTATATTTAAGGAGTATAAAAGTATAAAAATATAAAAGGAATAGGTATAATCTATATTAAAGCTTACTATACTAATAATATACTTAACTTTCTATATAAAGAACTAGATTTTAATATTAAAAATAATATATAAATAATATTAATATATCTAGATTATAATAAAATATTATAGACATTATATAAATATTATTAATATAAATAATATAAATAAGAGAAATTAAATAGTAATTACTTTTTAGTAATAATATAAAGTATACTAAATAATAAGCCCTATAAAAAGAAAAAATAAAAAGCTACTTAATATACTTTTAGTATAAGAACCTTAAAGTAATAGAATTATAATTTAATATGCCTTACTACTAATAGATCTAAAAAACTAAAGATTTATTTAATAGAATTAAGTAACTATAATATATAATTAATAAAGCAGAAAAAGAGTTTAAAGAAGTAACTTAAAGAAAGTATATATATATAAAAAAAGAACTATTAGTTAATAATACTAGCTTAGAAAATATAAAAAAGCTATAAAGACAATAGGAAGCAAATAGGCTATACGTAAAATACATTTCTAAACCGATTAATAAAGTATCTAATTAGGTATTTACTATTAATAAATAAAAAGAATACCCTTATATAAATAAAGAAAGATATTAAAAATATTATAAAGACTAGTATAAAAATAAACCTAAAAGACTAATCTTAAGAAATAAATAGGCATATACCTATAATAAACAAGCCAGACAAGAAACAACATTAAACAAACAAGACTCAGAACTAGAGGAACATTTATAATAATAACTACAAGACAATAAATTCAACCTAAAAGATAATAATAAATATTATATAAGAACTAAATATAATAATAAAGGCTATAAATTAATATACCTTAACAGTTCAGGAAAAGCAATATACTTCTTATAAAGACTAAGCTATAAAGAAATAAAAAGTAAAGATAAAAATAACTTAGATTAATAAATACTTTAGGGCTATATATAAACCTAAAATCAAAACGCCTAATACTAAAGATTTAGATTAATAGAAAATAGCTAGATATATAAATTAACTATAAAGCTAAATAAAATTTTATTAATCTAAGAATAATTATATAGCTAAAATTACTGTAAAGAAAGAAATAAGAACCTTATCTATTACTTAATATAAAAAAGTAGCTATTTAATTATAATAATAAAATTATTAACTAAAAGATTAATTACTTTAAAGTCTTTATATAAAAAAGAATTAAGAAATAAACTTTAATATCTTTTCTTTAAATCAGGAAGTAAATATCCTCTTAAGTATTAATTAAATATAAAAAAAGAACTTATATATTAATTAAATGACTAGCTAAGTTACCTTTTTTAGTAATACTAATAGTAATAATAAAATAATTATAATAAATAATAAAAGATCTTAAACCCTAACTAAAGATAATAATATAAGTAAGTATAAAATAAAGAATTTACTACTTCTAAAAGGAGTATAATATAAGTACTTAAAAAGTAAGAAAAAATAAAATAAATAAATCCTAAACCTCTTTAAAATATAGCTATATAGCCTAAATAAATAATTAAAATATTAAAAAGGACTTAAAAAGAAAAAATAATAAAATAGACTTAAAAATATTTTAAAAAAGTATTATATCTATAAAAAGTTATTTTAAAAAGAACTTAATATAAAAGTATTATAATATAGCTATTAAAACAATAAAATATAGCTTAAAATAAATAACTTATTATTTTAAAAAATCTATAATTTTAATAAAAAAGAACTAAATATCCTAAAAGAATATCTAAAAATAAAACTAATAAAAAGAAATATTAAAATATTTATATTATAAATAAGATTTCTAATAATATTTATTCTTAAGAAAAACAAGAAATTATAACTTATTATAAATTATAAAAAGCTAAATGCCTTTATAATTAAGGATAGGACTTTACTTTTACTTATTATAGAACTTAAAGACTGCTTATAAAGTAAATAAATCTTTACTACTCTAGACTTTAAAAAAGCTTATAACTTAATCTATATTAAGGAAAGAGATAAATAAAAAATAGTATTTAAAATTATATTTAGACTTTTTAAATATTTAATAATACTATTTAGACTTACTAATATACTTATAATATTTTAGTAAATAATTAATAATATACTTTAATAATATTTAGATATCTTTATAATATATTACTTAAATAATATCTTAAGCTTCTTAAATAATAAAGAAAAATATAAAGAATATATCTATAAAGTCTTAAAAGCCCTATAAGGTACTAACCTATTAGTTAAACTAGAAAAAAGTTACTTTTATATAAAAAAAGTAAACTTTTTAAGATATATTATTATATTTAGTAAAATTAAAATAAAAAAAGAAAAATCTTAATAGTAATAAACTAGCTAATATCTAAAATAGTTAAAGAAATAAAACTTCTTAGGTTTTACTAATTATTACTAATAATTTATTAGAGACTTTAATAAAATTATAAACCTACTTATAGAACTTATAAAAAAGGATAAGACCTTTATATAAAGACTAAAAGTAAAAAAAGTATTTAAATAATTATAATAAATAATCCTTAGTAAACTTATATTAATTATATTTAACCCTAATAAGAAGGTAGCACTTAAGACTAACTTATTAGATTTTATATTAGAAAAATAAATAGGCTAATATAATAATTAAAATAAACTATACTCTATTATATTTTATTTATATAAGTTATATAGAGTAGAACTTAATTACCCTATTTATAATAAGGAGTTTTTAATAATTATTAATTACTTTAAGGAATTTTAATATTACCTTATAGAAAGTATATACTAAATTAAAGCCTATACTAACTATTAAAATATTTTATACTTTATTATAATATAAAAACTTAACTAATAATAATTATATTATATTAAGTATCTTTATAAATTTAACTTTATAAGTATTTATAGAAAAGGATTAAATAAAAAAAGAGTTAATATAATTAGTAAATATCTAGACTATAATACTAGTATACTTAAGATAAAAGAGTAATTCCTAGAAAAAGATTAAAAAGGAAAGTACTAGTTTACCTAGCTAATATAAATATTAAAATAGATATAAATAGTAAAAACTAAAGAAATCCTAAGAGAACTATAAGAATTTATTTAGGAATTTTATATAAATCTATTATATAGATACTAAGGAATTATAATGATATAAAACTAACTACTATAGTAAAGATATTAAATAACTTAATAAAAAGTAAAAAAGGTTATTAGAAAGTATAATATTTATACTAGAATAAAAGTATAATAATATAAACCTTATAGAATACTATAACTAATAGAAATTATAAAATAACTATAAAGTTTAGTTATAATAGACTTTATAATTAAATTACTATTATTAAAAGAACCTTTAACTAAAATCTTCTATAATAATATTATAGTTATTATAAATAGACTTATATAGTACTTAATTTACTTACCTTATAAAAAGGTAATAGATATAAAAGCTATAGCCTATATCTTCTATAATAAAGTAATATAAAAATAAGGAATACTAAAGGAAATATTATTAAATAGAAGACTAATATTTACCTCAAAATTTTAGTAAGTACTTATAGTATATATAAAAGTCAGTTACTAACTTACTATAGCTTTTAAACTATAGGCAGATAGCTAGATAAAATAGATAAATTAAGTACTAGAGTAATACTTATAGTATTATATTAACTATAAGTAAAATATTAAGTTAAAAGGCTATTATATACCTAGCTAGCTTATAATACTGCCTATAATAAAAGTATAAAACTTATACTATTTAATATAAATATTAGATTTATAATTAATATATATTATAATACTTAAGAACTTAAGAATATAAACCTAGTAGCTATAAATTAAGTAATAAACTAAAAGAAATATATAATAAACTCAAAAATAAATTAGAATATATTAGAAAACGGATATAAAGATATTATAACCTTAAAAGGTTAAAAGGACTAACCTTTATAGAAAGAGATATAATCTATTTATTTATAAAAAATATTAAAATTAATTAATTAAGCTATAAGCTAGATTATAAGTACCTAGGACTAGTTAAGATTAAATAAAAGATAGGAGAGGATTAATATAAATTAGATCTACCCTTAAATATTAGATATTATCTAGTTTATTATATTTTAATATTAAAATTAGCTATAAATATAATATATATTAAAACTAGTAATAAACTATAATAAATTATAAAACTAGAAGTTTATAAAGTAGAAGTAATTAAAGGAATAAATAAAATTAATAGATAAAAAATATACTTAATTAAGTAAAAAGATTACTTAAAAAGTGAAAATATATAAGAACTAATAAAATATCTTACTAATACCTAATAACTCTTAAAGAAATCTTATTAAAAATACTAGTAAAAAAGACCTTATTTTAGTTAATAATATTAAAGGCCCTTAAGATCTATACCTTTATAATTATAAAAGACTTAGCATTTTTAATAGCCTCTAGCTTATTAAGAGTCTTTATATTTTAATAAAGTATCTTAGAACTATACTTATTTAACTGCCTATTCTAATAATAAAGATATATTAAATAATTTAAATGCTTATTAACTTACTATTATAAATATAATAACTTAGCTTTAGTAATTTCCTCTTTATATTTAAGATAATGCTTTTCTATAGTAAAATAATCTGCTATAAAATATAGATTAATAAAATTATATATAAAAAAACCAAGCTATAAATCTTTAATAATAGTAATATATTTTCTATTATATTTATAATTATAATAAGTATACTAGGAATAGTACTTATACCTAGGCAGGGCCTAATACTTTAATTTTTTAGTTTATAATAACTATATAGTATAATAAGAAAATTAGTATTTTTAATTAAAATAGCTTATATATAATAATTATAAGTTGCCTTAGACTTTAATATAGTATTAGTAGGAAAATAGGGAGATTATAGGATTAAATTATATATATTAAGGTAATATAAAAAGAAAACAGGTATATAGGCCTTAAAGATAAGACTAATAAAGGGAGAGAGATTATATTATAACTTAACTTAAAAAGGCACTTATATTATATAGACCCTTATTAATTCCCCCTAATTAGTATATAACTTATATTATACTAAAGGATTATTATTATAAGCCCTATATAAGACTTATAATCAGACTTATAACTTACTATAAGCCTAGCTTATATATTATAAGCTTATATTAATATATATATATATTTATTTAGTATTTAAATAGAACTTAGCTTACTAGCTATTAACAAGACTTCTTTATTTTAATATATTTAATATATACTATTAACTATTAAGAGATATAATAACTTAATATACTTAATATAATACCTTATATATTCTATAAATATAAACCTAGTATAGACTAGTTTACTTATTTAGAACCTTAACTATTATATATTAATAGCTCTTATTTAGAATATACTATATTAAATAACTAAGTAATATTATACTATTAAGATATCTAGTAATACTAACCCTAAATTAGTACTTCCTTATATTAAAGTACTACCTAGTAATATTAAAGTAATAGCTAAAGTTTAATAGCTATATAATACTATTTATACCTTATAGGTATAAATTAATAAATAGTAGAATACTATACTAGCTAGTAATAATACTAATATCTTATAAGAGAGAGATATTAAAGAAGTACTTAAGCCTCTTAAACTAGAGCTATTTATAAGAAAAGTAACTAATACAATTCTATTCTTTACCTAAATAAAAGTATATATTTACTTATTCCCTAACTAACTAGATACTACTATTAAGAAAGTACTATATACCTTACTATTAATCTAAAGAGATACTAAGGAATAGTAAGAACCTATTATAAGAGACTTTCTTAAAAATAAAGAAAATATATAAGATTAGGAAACCTAGAATATCTTTATAGACTAAAATAACTTTAAATAAGCTTTTAAGGATAATTTTAGAATAGTTAATAAGGAATAGTAAGCTATAGTAGAGTTACTTATGCTTAAATAGTATAAGTCTTATACTATATACTTAACTAAGTTCTAATAGCTTATATCTAAGACTGAATAGGATAATAAAGCTTTAATAGAAATCTATTACTAAAGATTAAAAGAAGAAGTTAAAGATAAACTATACCTAGCTAATAGACTTAATAACTTAACTATATATATTACTATAACTATTAAAATTAATAAATAATAATATAAATATAAAAGAGAGAGAGTAAACTATAAATAGGGTAATAACTTTAACCTATATTACTTTAATTAATAATAAAATAATAACTAAGGTAACTCTTAAAACTATAGGAACTAATAAGAAAATTAATAAAGCGATACTTTATATAAGATATAAATAGGACCTATATCCTTAGGAGCTATATAATATAAAAGAAATAACTATAAGCTATAAGATATATTTAGATATAAATATTATAATTATAATTAAATAAGATATATACTATAATAATACCTAGAACTATAAAAACTATAAGACCTAAATTAAAGTAAGTAAACTTTAGGACTAACCTAATAGATAGGACCTTAAATAACTATATAAATATAAATATTAAGAATAATATAAAGTAAATATAATATATAATTTAATAGGGACCTAGGAATTACCTAGATTAAACTAAAACCCTATAGCCTAGAATAAAAGAAAGATAAATTAATAACCCTAAAGAAATAAAGGGAATAAAGAAATTAAATATAAAATAAAAACTACTATAAGTATATAGTAGACCCTAAGAAGCAGGAATATATCTATTAAGCTTAATATAAAAGGAGATAGAAAAAAAGAGATAGAGAACTAGTAAAACTTAAGAAAGCTTAAACCCTAGGAATAATAAGGTAAAGTAGCCTAGTTACCTTTAATATAGATAAGTTAAAGTAAGCCTTATAAACTATTAATAATATTCTAATCTAAATAATACTTTAGGATAGAGAAAAAGCCTAGAAAAAGGAAATTAAAGCTAGAAATAATATTTAATAAAGAAGATACTAAAAATCGCGATCTATAGGATATAGAGGAAAAGTAGTGAAAATTACTGCTTAATATTCCTATAAGAAAGATAAATAAATTATATAGAAATAGATTAAAGAATATTAACTAGAATATAATACATTTAGAATAAAGATCTTCTAAATATAAAAGGATCTTTATATTTAAGGAACGCAAGAATATAAAGATATAGAAGGAATAGGTATAATCTATATTAGAGCCTACTATACTAATAATATACTTAACCCTTTATATAAAGAGCTAGACTTTAATACTAAGGATAATAAATAAATAATACTAATATATCTAAATTATAATAAGATATCCTAGATATCTTATAGATACTATTAGTATAAGTAATATAAATAAGAGAAATTAGATAGTAACTACTTTCTAGTAATAATATAAGGTATACTAAATAATAAACCTTATAAAAAAGAAGAAACTAAAGGCTATCTAGTATACCTTTAGTATAAAAACCTTAAAGTAGCAGAACTATAATTTAATATACTATACTACTAATAGATTTAAAAGAATAAAGATCTACTTAATAGAATCTAATAACTATAATATATAATTAAAGAAGTAGAAAAAGAGTTTAATAAAATAACTTAAGGGAAGTATATATATATAAAGAAAGAACTATTAATTAATAATACTAGGTCTAAGGATATAGAAAATCTATAAAGATAATAGGAAGCAGATAGTCTATATATAAATAAATATTCTAGATAAGGAATTACAGAACTAGATACTAAACTAGAAAAACACTTTTAATAACTAATATTTAATAATAAGTTTAATAACAATTACCCTAATAGAGAAGGGTATAATAACAGTAACTATAAACAGATATATAGGGATATATTAGAAAGAATTATATATTAACTATAATAATAACTATAGGATAATAAGTCTAATAATAATAAATACTATATAAGAACTAAATATAATAATAAGGATTATAAACTATATTACCTTAACTACTTAGGAAAAGTAATATACTTCTTATAAAGACTAAGCTATAAAGAAGCTAAAAAAGTAGATAAAAATAACTTAAACTAATAAATATATTAAAAATATTATATATAGTAGACTTAATAAATCGCCTAGTACTATAAGTTTAGATTAAAGAGAGATAGTTAAATACTTAGATTAATTATAAAGTAAGTAAAAACTTTATTAACTTAAAAATAGTTATAGAACTATAGTTACTATAGAAATAGAAATTATTACCCTACCTATTAGTTAATATAAAAGAATAGCTCTTTAATTATAATAATAGTATTATAAATTAAAAGATTAATTACTTTAAGGTCTTTATTAAAAGAAAGAATTAAAAAGTAGATTTTAATATTATACCTTTAGGAAAGGATATAAATATCCTTTTAGGCATACTATAGCTTAAATAATAAAATCTACTTATTAATTAGAGAAAAGGCTAGATTATATTTCCTAGTAACCTTAATAGTAATAAAGAAATAATTATAATAAATAATAAGAGATCTTAAACCCTAATTAAGGAGAAAGGTAGTAAAACATATAATATATAGAAATCACTACCTTTAAAAGGAGTATAATATAAGTATAAGATAGGCTAATAGTAGAAAATAGAAATCCTTAATATTCTTTAAAAATAGGATCTAAAAAAGGATAATAAATTAATAATTAGTTAGGATTAACTAAAAAATATACTAAAAGAATACTAAATATATAATAAACTATTTAGTAAAGAACTAGATATAGGTATCCCTAAATATAGTAAATAAGACTATAAAATTAACCTTATAAATAAAAACTTACTATTTTAAAAGCTTTACCTACTTAACTAAAAAGAGCTATAAGTTTAAAAGGAATATATTAATAAGATACTTAATAAAAGCTATATTAAAGAATCTAGCTTATTATTAGTATTATTAATATTCTTTATACTAAAAAAAAATAGAAAAGATAGACTAGTTATTAACTATTAACTAGTTAATATATATACTATTAAGGACTAAACCTTACTTTTACTTATTATAGAACTTAAGGATTAGTTATAAGGTAAGAAGATCTTTATAGCTCTAGACCTTAAAGGAGTATATAACCTTATCTATATTAAGAAAGGAGATAAATAAAAAAAAGCATTTAGAACTAGATTTAAACTATTTAAATATATAGTAATGCCTTTTAGTCTTACTAATATACTTATAATATCTTAATAGATAATTAATAGTATACTCTAATAATATCTTAATATTTTTATAATATACTACCTAGATAATATCCTAATCTTCTTAAATAATAAAGAAGAATATAAGGAATATATTTATAAGGTTTTAAAGATATTATAAAATACTAAGCTATTAGTAAAACTAAAGAAAAGTTACTTTTATATTACTAAAGTAAACTTCTTAGGTTATATTATTATATTAGGTAAAATTAAAATAAAACTAAAAAAGATCTTAATAATAGTAGATTAAAAGGAACTTAAGAATATAAAAGAAATATAATCCTTCTTAAGAATAGCTAACTATTACTAACAGTTTATTTAAGACTTTAGTAAAATCACTATTCTACTAATAGAATTTATAAAAAAGGGTAAACTATTTAAATAGAATAATAAGGCTTAAAAAGCCTTTATATAACTTAAAAAGGCTATTATTAGTAAACTAGTCTTAGCTATATTTAATTTAAAAAAAGAAATTAAACTTAAAATAGATATATTAGACTTTACTTTAGGAGGATAGATTAAATAATAAGATAATAAGGGAAGACTATACCTATTGCTTTTTATTTATATAAGTTATATAGGGTAGAACTTAACTACCTAATCTATAATAAGGAATTCTTAGTAATTATTAATTATTTTAAGCAGTTTAAATACTACCTTATAGGAAGTAAGTACTAGATTAAAGTATATATAGATTACTAGAATATCTCTTACTTTATTATAATATATAAACTTAACTAATAATAACTATACTATATAGAATATTTATATAAATTTGACTTTATAATTATTTATAAAAAAGGATTAGAAAATAGAAAAGTAAATATAATAAGTTAAAGACTAGATTATAATACTAGTACTATAAAAGTAAGAGAATAAGTACTAGAACTAAATAAAAAAAAGAAAATACAGATTTACCTAATAAATATAAACTCTAAGATAGATATAAGTAACTATAACTAAAGAAATCCTAGGAAAACTAGAAGAATTTATATAAGAATTCCATTTATACCCTATATATAGATATTAAAGAATTATAAAGATATTAAAACAACTCCTACAATATAACTATAAGGTAATAAGATAAATAGTGAAAAAGGTTATTAAGTAATATAATATTTATACTAGAATAAAGGCATAATAATATAAACCTTATAAAGAACTATAACTACTTAAAGTAATAAAATAACTATAAAGTTTAATTATAATAGACTTTATTACTAAGCTATTACTATTTAAAGAACCCTTAATTAGAATCTTTTATAATAGTATTATAGTAATAGTAAACTAACTTATAAAGTTTTTATACTACTTACCCTATAGAGAAGACATAAATATAAAACAACTTATATATATCTTTTAAAGGAATATTATTAGTATATATAGACTACCTAAAGAGATCCTTTTAAATAAAAGAATAATATTTATAGCCAAGTTTTAGCAGGTACTTATAGCACTATTAGGACTTAATTGCAGGCTTATAATAGGCTTTAGACCCCAAGTAGATAGATAAATAGAATATATAAATTAGGTAATTAAATAATACCTACAGTATTATATTAACTATAAGTAAAATAACTAGGTTAAAAAGCTACTATATGCCTAACTTACTTATAATACTATATATAACAAGAGTACTAAACTCACACTAGCCTATACTAACTTTAGATTTATACTAGAAATATATTAAAATATATAATAACCTAAATTAATTAATCTAGTAGTGATACTTAAAAGTAATAACTTAAAGAACTTATATAATAAACTCTAAATAGAACTTAAATTTATTAGAAAATAAATATAATAATACTATAATCCTAAAAGAGTAGGAAGACTTACCTTTTTAAAGAGAGATATAGTTTACCTATTTACTAAAAACATTACTATAAAATAACTAAGTTATAAGCTTAATTTTAAGTATATTAGACCCTATAAGATTATTAAGAAGGTCTTAAGAAATAATTATAAATTAGACCTACTACTAAAAGTTAGACTTTATTTAGTCTTTTATATTTTATTCCTTAAATTAGTAAAAGGAATAATATACATAAGAATAAATAATAAACTTATAGAAATAAAAAGACTAGAATCCTATAAAGTAAAAGTAATAAGAGAAATAAAGATAATTAATAAAAAAATAGAATATTTAATAAAATAGAAAAACTATCTAAAAAATGAAAATATATAGAAACTACTAAAATACCTTATTAATACCTAACAACTCCTAAAGGATTTCTACTAATAATAAAAGGAGAAAAAACCTTACCTTAGTTAATAATATCTATAGCCCTAGCTAACTAAGCCTTTACTATAGTAAAAGACTCCATATTCTCTACTAACTCTAGATTATCTAAAGTCTCTATATTCTAATAAAGTATATTAAAACTATACTTATTTAATTATCGCTTTTAATAATAAAGATATATTAAATAACTTAAATGCTTATTTACTTATTACTATAACTATAATAATTTAGTTTTAGCTATCTCTTCTTTATATTTAAAATAACATTTCTTAGTAATAAAGCAGTTAGCTACTAAAGTTAGTAAGTAAAATCAGAAATACTAATATTACTAACCTTCTAGATTAAAAATGCCTTTTCTATTATATTTATAACTATAATAAGTATATTAAGAATAGTATTTATAACTAGGCAAAGCCCAGTACTTTAGCTTCCGCAGCTTATAATAACTATAAAATATAATAAGAAAACCAGTACTTTTAATTAAAATAGCTTACATATAATAATTATAGGTAGCTTAGGATTCTAATATCTTATTAAAAATAGAAGTAATATTTATAAGTCTAAATTTAAATATACTAGGGTTATATAAAAAACAGGAAAATAAATAGGTCTTAAAGATAAGACTAAAGAAAGGGAGGAGATTATATTATAACCTAATAAAATATAGCACTTACATTATATATACCCTACTAACTTTCACTAATTAATAATAACTTACACTATACCTTTTAAAATAGATTATAAGCAGCCTTACTAAACTTACAATAGGCTTACAATTTAACTTATAACTTACTGTAAGTATAGCTTACATACCTATAAGTTACTATAATATATATATATATTCTCTTAATAAGTAAATAGAACTTAGCTTACTAGCTATTAATAAGACTTCTTTACCTTAATAAGCCTAATATATACTATTAACTATTAAGAGATATAATAACCTAATATGCTTAGTATAAACGCCCTATATATTCTGCAAATATAAACCTAGTACGGACTAGTTTACCTGTTTAGAACCCCAACCGTTATATATCTGCAATACATGCTTATTAACTACTTTAGAGAAAATCGCTTTCATAGCTATATAATTACACTTTAACTTTAATTTAAATTAAACTGCTTATATTTCTATTTACTATCTTTTATTTAAACTTTCTATTATACTCTTTCTATATTTCTAACAGTTTTATACTTAAGCTTATTTAATTAGCCTCCTTACTCTCCTTCCAGCTTAAGCTAATAGATATAGCCCTACCATTCTCCCTCATCCACTACCTGCTCACCACGTTCAGAAGCAGCTAAGAGCTCCTGGATAGTCCAAGGCTTATAGGTGAAACCCGGGACAGCATTGGTGTTCTGAAAGGGCGTTCCATCAGTGAAGTAGCGCGCGCACTTAGCGTAGTTGTCATATGCATACTTCTCCGGATCATGGTTCACCATCCACTTGCCGGCCGGGGTGAGGAATGCAGTAGGATCCTTAGCGATAGCATCCCAGTCAGCGCTGTGGAAGAGCTCCTGGTTCTTAAAGCCCATCCTCTGGGCGCAGGCGACACGTTCGGCTCTATAGTTGTATCGGTCAGCCTCGTTAAGCAGCGAATGGGGCGTGTAGAATTACCTAAAGTGGTTGTGCACTCTAACCCCAAGAGGCGCGTTTTTCTTGCCAGCAAGCTGCAGGCAAGCTGCTAGCGAAAAGCCGTCTTCAAGTGCCGTCGTGGCACCGCTGGTAGAAGTTGGGAGAAAAGTATGAGCTGCATCGCCAATCTGGATGACACGCTTCTTGGGAGAGGCCCAGTTCTCGCGGGGGTTGCGCCACATGAGCTTAAAGTCGACGGCTTGGCGGTTGGGAGCGGATTCAATGATATCCCTTACTTCGGAGGTCCAGCCCTCAACATGTGGCAGAGCGTGGTCGACGGAAGTCAGCTTTGTCCACTCTTCCTCGGCAGTGCCGGTATCCTTTGAGAAAGAGCATCAGTGTCCGCAAGCAGCCCAGCGAATTGAGAAGGATCCTATAAGCGTACCTTGTGTGTAAGCATGAAGATCATGTTAGGACCAGCTCTAGCGATGATAATGTACGCCCCGTCTCCAGCGAACAACTTGCACTTGTCTTGCACGTTTCCAAACTCCTCGGCGATGTGAGGTTTGTCAAGAGCAAGCTCTACGGGGTACGTCGCACGGAAAAGGGCGTAGCCAGAGCTGACAGCCTTCTCCTTGTGTCCTGAAACCAGACTCCAAGACTTAGAGCCGATACCGTCGCCCGCAACCACGATGTCGGCATAGAGTTTGGAGGCGTCATCCAAGATGACGCCGGCGTGATCATCCGTCTCGAAATAGTCGACAACACGGGTCGAGAACTTGACCTCAATGCCGAGACTCTGAACATACTGGCTCAGAGTGTTATGAAGGACAGCCCGGCTCATGGCAAGAGGGAATATGTTGGTGCCAATGTATGTGCCGTCGTACTTGTAATGGTGAACACCTTCGCGTCCAACCCTGCTCACACGGCAGCGATCCATAAAACCAGGCCATTTCTCGGGAGTGTACAGAGCGCTCTGCTGAATTGCAATAAGGTCGCCTGGCTCGGATGTCAGTGATTTCTCCTCGCCGATATGGGTAGGGGGGAAAGGGGAATAAGAAAAAAACATACCATAGTCGTTGAAGTCAGGACGTCGCTCAATAATACATACGTTATGTCCCTTGCGGTAGGCCTCGATGGCGAAGCCGAGACCAGCAATGCCTCCACCGATGATGAGGATATCGAGGCCACTAGGGGCATCTCGCTGCATAGTAGCGGCTTCTTCAATCGGGGCTCCGGGCATGTTGCTTGTGATTTCAGGAAAGAATATAATGTTTGCGAGGTTGAGTGTTCCTGAGATATGGTTGCCGTGTTAAGGTGAGTGTATTTCGAATTTCTCTTGTCTTAAAGATGGTTTTGGTCTGGCTTTCTTATACTATTATTCTAAAGTTACTCTGCTTCCCGAAACTCCGTTACATAAGGAAACACAGCGTTAATATCTTTATCTTCGGCGGACGGGTTACTATAAAATTGCGAGAGATAAATACGGCAGAGATCTTCATATTCGGCGGACGGGTTCCTATAAGACTGCGAGAAATGAAACAAGCATGGGTATGTTACATATGCGTAAACTAAATGGGGCAATAATATGTTGTACGGTGCGTAGATTGGTCACAACGAGCATTCCAGCTTTGACTGAAAGAGCCTTGTGGCGGTCAGGGACTCAGGGTGACCTTATCAAGCTACAGAAATTGCGCAGTGGGTTCCATCTGACCAATCAGAGAGTGCTGTACTGTTTACAACGCAATATAATATTATTAATCGTATAGAGTACACGCACCGATTGGCTCGAGCTGCGGGATAATACAGTCCGCAGGGGTTATAAATATCCTATTCCGCACTTTAGCTTTATATCTCGCCCCACAGCGGAACAGAAATATCTGATTCTTATTGGCTTAAATAGTGACTAAGCAGTCACGTGCCTATATCGATAACGATAGTATACCTATAATATACGTAAACGGGGCTAGAAAAGTAAGAACCTACTACTAATATACCCACAGTAGTAAAGTACCGATCAGGATATTTATAGCCCCTAAGGACTGTAAACTAAGCTAGCTTAACTTAATTAAGCTTCCTACCTGGTTTACATTAGTAGGTATTTCTTTATCTTTATAAAGAAGGGCTAATTATACCCCTTTTACTATACTCTACTCTATATATATAGTTATAATTCTTATTAAATTAGTTTTAATATAACGTATTTAATAAGCATGCGCTACAGACAAGTATATGCTATACTTTTTTAAACCCTTTAACTAGTAATTAATTTAAAACTACTATAAACTATTTAATTAGATAAAACTACTTACTATACTCTTTTTAAAATATCTTAATTACTACCTAATAGGTCCTTATATTATACCTAGCCTTATTATATATACTATATTACTAATTACTTAGTTACCCTGACCTTCCTTAAGCGCTACTTCTTAATAATTCCTTTATTACTTATATATTAATATCTATCTAATTAATTACTTATAATACTTCTTATATAGTTATTACCTCTCTATATTATAATTTAGTCCTTTTTATCTTTTAGTACTAACTTAGTATTTTATTTATATCTTAAAGATTTTAAAGTTTATTCTTTAGTAAAATAACTTTATATATAACTGCCTTTATTACTTTAATATTTAACTTTAAAGCTTTAATAATTAACTTTAAAGAGCTACTTTTATACCTTTTAATTTACTTTTTAAGATATTTAGATTAAGATTAGGCCTTAATTACTATCTTTAGGGTCTTTAAAGTCTAAGAGGTTAATAGTTTAGTAGCCTCTTTAGGAGGCATTAAAGTCTATAGCTATATATTAAGCTTTAAGATTATATTCTTTAGGTTAAAAGGAGTAAAATTAGCTTTTCTAAAACCTTACTAAATATTACTTTCTATAAAAGTAGCTTTAAATATAATATAAAAGGTAGAAAAGAACTTAGCCTTTAAAATATAGGTTATAGAGTCTTTAATTAGATACTTTATTTTTTAACTATAAGTCTATTTTAATAGCCTAAAGTATTTAATATTAAGGGGTTAAAGTAAGTAAGATATATAAGTAGGTATATAAAGTATAATAATCTTATTTTCCTTATAATATCTCTTAAAATTAGTAAAGTAGTAGCTTTTATAACTATTAAGGATTAGAAGATAATAAGGACTAGTTAATTAGTTAATTATAAAGTAATTAAAATATTTTAACTACTTAAGACTTAGCTTATTATTTATCTATCTATTTTAGCTTATTATAATAACTTAATTACTTAAGAGGTTATATTCTTAATACTAATTTATAAGGTAATATTAGCCTATACTAATAATAAATAGTATAATTAATTAACCTTTTATATTAATTACCTAGATTATAGTAATCTATTTCTAGTTTTTAAGCTATATTAATTTTAGCCTTCTTTATATTTCTAAACCTATAATAGCTATTCTAGCTATAATAAAGCCTATTATAAAGCTAATTTTATTAAAGTTTTAAATATTATCTAATTAAATACTATACTTTATAATTATATTTTATATAAGCTTAAACTAATTATAAATAATAATTAAATCTTTATATTTAGCTCTTTAATAGTTATATTTATAAAATAAATATATCTTTAGCTCTAGTTATTGCTTTATAAAGTTATAAGCCTAGCGCTTATTAATAGGTAATATAATATAGTTAGCTAGTAGAGAATTAGTTATTTTTTCTATAAAATATAATTATAAAAGAAATTCTTATAAATTTAAGTTAAAGATAAATTAGATTATTATCTATTCCTTTAGATTAGATAGTTTCTATAATTTTAGGATAAAATTATATTATAATTAAATGCTATTTTTAGAGTAATATAGCCTAGGCTTAAAGATTTTATATATTATTACAGTGTATTAAGTACTTAATTTTAGGCTATTTTAAAGGGCCTAAAGGGTAAGGAGGGTTTTAGCTTTATTTAAATATTATAATATATTTAGTAGTTAAGAACTAATTAATTAGATAAAAAGTTAGATATAAGAGGGAAAAGTGTATTATATGCTTATCTGTGTCGTATATTTATTAACTACATTATAGCTATAAACTTTAATACTTTTTAAAGAGGCTACTTAACTATTAAGCTTTTAAACTTTAAAGACTTTAATAATAATAATTAAAGCTTAGTTTTATTTAAATATCTTAAAAGATAAATTAAAGAGTATAAAAATAACTTATAATTAAAGCTTTAAAGTTAAATATTATAATAATAATAATAATAGTTATATATAATGTTATTTTATTAAAAAATAAACTTTAAAGTCTTTAAAATATTAATAAAATATTAAGTTAATATTAAAAGATAAAAAGAATTAAATTATAAAAAAGAAAAGTAATAATAATATAAGAAGTATTATAAGTAATTAATTAAATATATATTAATATATAAGTAATAAAGGAATTATTAAAAAGTAATACTTAAAGAAAGTTAATATAATTAAGTAATTAGCTATATAGTATATATAATAAGGCTAAGTATAATATAAAAATAACTTAAGTAGTTCTTAAGGTATTTAAAGATAAATTTAATAATTAAAATTATAGCTTTTTTACCTATAAGTTAGGCAAGAAGAGTTAACCTATAAGTTAAGAATAAAAGTAACTAGCTTACTTATTAAATATATTTTAAGGTTTTAAATATACTTTATATTAAGTTTAATTCTAAATTATTAATAAGTAAGATTGCTACTGACTTCTTATTAATTAACTTGCTGTTACTTTAATTATGCACTGCTTTATTTATTATTATATATACTGTCATCATTACCCTTGTCTTCTCCTAGTTAGGCATAACGCTGAACGATATAGAAAGTCAAATTCGGTCCTCCGGCAAGGCCTCCCGTTTAAATCCTGCTATCACGGCCCGACAGGTCTCTCTGGGCAATAGCTGCATGACCGAGTCGACCAACGTCATAAGCTTCATCCGACTGGCATGAAGAAGCAGCGCTCTCACTACACGACAGTCCACCGAGGGCGGCGAAAGGACCATCACCTGAGTTAAAATCTCCAGCGCCGTCTCAACTTCGCACGGCGAGCCTTTGAACGCGCTCACGACGAAGTCGCCCAGCTCCCGCGCCCAGGTTGCCCCGCCGTAAGTGCCGGCCGGAGTGGTTACCATCTCCACCTGGCAAAGCAGCGGCTGGAAATAAGGGAAAAGCAACAAGGCGCATTTGGACACTTCATTCTGGCGCCACCGCGGCCTGCACGCGAGGATGCATCGGAGGAGATCGAGGTCGCGCACCACAGCACCGCGCGACAGTAGGAGCCTAGCAAAGGCGGAGCTAATGCCGTCGAGGCTTTCGAGGCTAGCTTTGAGCGGAGTGGTATCCTTCCCTGCATAGGCCATGTGATTGGGAGCTCTATGATTGGGGTCAAGACCATCGTCGAGAAGGCGCCTGCCGATGTCGACGGCGCCAACTCGGGCGGCAAGGTGCAGGCAGGTCTCCCCGTCTGGTAGTTCAGCGTGGATGTCGGCGCCAGCCGCGAGAAGGGTCTCAAAGGAGGCTAGGTTCTGTGCCTCGATGCTCTTGTGAATAGGCAGCTTAGACCAGCAGCCATCACCATCGGTCGCGGTGATGTCAGCGCCGTGTTTCAGCAGGACCGCGATGGTCTTGTGGGCATCTGGACTATTTCTGGTGGCTGCTATATGGAGCATCGACTCGCCGATGGTATTCTTCGTATTGGAGTCAGCCCCATATTCTAAAAGGAAGTCGAGTACGTCGGTGCTGTCTTGCTGGACAGCGGCGTGCACCGCGCTTTGCACGGCTTCCGGTTCGGAGCCCTGAATGAGCAGCCTGGCCACCTCGACGTGATTACCATCGGCTGCCAAGTCGAGTGGCGTGTGAGAGTCACAGAATCGTCCCGCTCGGACTGTGACAGAGACGCCAATCTCCAGCAGGCACCTAACAGCTTCTCCTTTTCCTTCCGCCGCCGCCTCGTGGATGGGCCGGTAGCCGCTGCGCCCAGATGGTATGTCCATACTTGCTCCGTGATTGTGAAGCAGCTGGAGGATATCGCCGTGTCCGTTTCGGGCTGCCAGGGCCGCCGGTGTCAGTTCCAAGTCATCCCCGAGACCGTCCACGCTAAGCCTGCGGTTGGAGTAGTGACAATGTACAGGAGGCCGCTTGATCGTGGGATTCGGATCGAAGCCCGCATCTATGAGCAGTCGGACGACCCGGACATGGCCGTTCTCAGCAGCGAGGTGCAATGCCGACTTCTTTATTGATTGTTTCCAGGGTCCAAAGCCTTTTTGAAGCAGATATTGCACCACGTCGCTCTTGCCGGACTTGGCTGCCATCTCTAATGCATCGTGTGTCTGGATCACTTCGGAGTCGGCAGGTTTGGGCTCGTAGCTCAAGCCTGGTACGGCAAGTAGTTTGACAACACCCAGATGGCCTGCGGCAGCTGCCAGTCCAAGGGCAACTCTTGCATCTGACATAGTTTCTGGAGTTGTTTTCAGGAGAAATTCGACAATCTCCTCCTTGTTCTGTTCCGCCGCAATCTGAAGAGGTGTTTTGCCGTCGTCGGTTAGCCTCCAATGCCAGCTGGTCAGTGGATTAGATGCGATCCTCGATTCCTTTCCCTGTGGAGTGCCTGTTACTGTCGCTTGCTGAGAAACGGCGCGAGTGAGGTCATCCATGGCGGCAGACTCGGCGGAACGCCTGATTGAAGAGACGAACTCTGTTTCACTCAATCTCCCCAGCATCCTGGCGTTGGTCATTGCTCTTGGGCGTGGAGATGTGATCTTTGTGTCCTTGGTACGTTGTTAGATCAAGTAAAGGCTGGCGAGTCGGTTGGAATCCACTTACGTTCTTCAAGAGTGGTTTTTCCATCGGACCCGAGAATTGGATTTGGTGGGACGACAGTGTGCCGCATGCACTGCAAAAATTACCATTTCGAGCCCGCATTTTTAGTTGGATGCATTCGTAGCAGAATACATGATTGCAGGGTCGCAGGCTACAAGGAGGCAATGGTCAGCATAGCCACCGGTCACGCAGGGGCTTGAGTCTCACATTGTGTCGGCCAGCATCCGCTCGCAAAGCACACATTCAACAGGCCTCGGTCCCTGAATAGATGTACCTTTAGAAATGGCCTTCCCGTCGTCTATCTGAGAGACAGTTTCCATCTGCAAGGCTGTCTCCGCCCTCAATATGCCTGACTTCGGCATGATGTGGTAAAAGGGAATGCCAGCATCGACGTAAGCGGCGAATGAAAATGGCGGAGTGGGTGGAGAGATTCCAGTAAATGACTCGAAGGCTACAGCATTCAGAAATTGTACGTTAAGCAGTTGAGACTTCTTCCAATCCCACTGATTGACGTCCGCGTCGGCATAGACATCCTGGTATGTCTTGTTTCCGGGCGCGAGTCCCATTTCCCATGTCGGAAGGATAGGAACTGGGCGGGGTTCTTCGTCTGCAGTTCTCATCATAGACGGCAAGGTGAAATGCATGAATGTAATGACGCCTCCATCGGCACTAACATCATGCAGCATGGAGCCATCCCGAGGGAGGACGGTTTGACTATAACGGAGTTCCAGTTCGCCTCCGTCCCCTAAGTTGAACTCCGATTTGACCAGCTGGTAGAGTTTTTCCATGGGCGTGAACGGCGAGAGACTCCAGGTGGCATCTCGTACGTTTTTACGGTACGGATATTCCTTGACCGTGATGTTCATCTCAAACACCGCCTCCAGCTCCAGTTCCATCAAGTCGAACTGTGAGTGCTGCTCCAGAATCGGCCAGAGCACTTCGTGTGTCCGGGCCGGACGAGTTCTTGGCATTGACGATCCCCAAATCTTAAACTTGTTATAGAGATCCTTGTATTCGTAGTAGCGAGAAAAAGATTGTCGTGGCACGAGGAAGCCGTCATCCTCAAAGCTGGCGTGCTTCTTCTTGTAGTGCGACTCGATCTCCTCTCCAGACATGAGTAGTTGCGTACCTGGCTTGAAGCCCAGCGAGGTTGGAGATTTCTCTTGCTCCGCCAGCTCCGTCCCTCCAGCTCCCAGGTCCAAAAAGAACTTGCCGCGGCCGGCGAACGGAGGAGCCACAATCAACTGGATGCCGTTGACGACTTCTTCCCCGGTGATCTGGCACTCGACAGTGTATCCTTCTCCGGTCGGCATCGCCACGAATTGTTGCACAACGCTCCGTCCGCGGTCGGGTGCGGCGAGGAACCCGTCCAATCTCTTCTGTGCAGGCGATATGATATGATCTTGCCGCCCTGCATTGGGTGCTTTATCTGCTCCCAGACCAGAAATGACGTTGATACCTCCACTAAGCACTCGAATTGCGAGGCTTTCCCTGGCTGGTCGACGCTGAATAGACCGGATGCCAATTGAAATTGCTTCCCTCGAATATATGGGGACGATCACACCTGACTTCCGGATCATGGCTTCAGGCAGCTTTCCATGGAGAAAATCGACGTTGATGATAGGAAACTGTCCAAACAGACCCGGGAGATTGTACGTGACACCATCTTCCGGGAGCCTCAGGGTTCTATTTAGGGACATGGCCGTACATGTGTCGAAATGTTCGTCTCGAATTTCCAGTTCGTTATCGCGTATGCGGGTCGTCAGTCCGGTCTTTCTTTTGTCCTCAGCCCGTACGAAATTATCGTAGAACTCTTCCAATGGTTCGTCCATGTGTATTTCCAGCCAGTCGAGGGAGTATGAAGACGGTCCCTCTGTCACATAGACTGGGACGGGTTTGCAAGGCTCCGACAGAGGACTCAGAAGCTGGCTTCCCATCCGGAAACCGCACACGCCTTTGTAGCCTGATTCTCATTGGTTAGTAAAACAGCCCGGCAACGTGATGGACACACTTCGGAAGGATGACCTCTTTGATGCAACGCCTCGATTCCTGTGTAGAAATAGTCGGTCATGGCCATCTCAATGATCTCGACTCTGGTGGTCAATTGGCTTGCCTCATTGTTTCTGGTTGGTATTGGGCCAAGGTTTCTGATGCGTAAGAGGACCTTGGCATCCTTCGATATGGTATTCACGGGCTTGGCGATGGCGACAGCGGGAGGCTGACATGGCCGATTGGGGGACCATGATTTTATCCAGTCAGCGTATCCCCGAAACGACTTGATGCTTTCGATGTCGTCAGCCGCTATATCTGGCGTTGTCTCTGTAATAACAGTCCCGCTTATGTCAATGTACTGCTGGATTGGATGCAACGACTGTGACGTGCGCATCTTTTGAGTCTGGGCGACCAGGTCTGCCATTTTTATCCACAAAGATTTGACGTCAGCAGCAGTGACTAAGTTTTCAGATTGCTTTCTAGAAGTTAAGCGCTTTGTCAGTAGTTTGACTGCACAAGCAACCGTTCTGAAGCAACTCACGTCGCCCGCAAATGGATTGCGATATTTAAGGTCAGTTTGAATGCCGCCAGATCTTCCCTCATTTCCTCGATTTCAGCCATCGTTGCCTTGTACTTGGAATGGGAATAGAGCCTGTGGGCAAGATTCTTGGATGACATCTCCCGAAGAGAAATGAGGTGTTCCTGGAGCTTGCGTACGGTACGCTCGCAGCTTGCTGATACCGACTTGAGAGCGCCCTGTTCTTCTTCGTTGCCGCCGTCGGCAAGTCGAGAGCGGAGATCGCCTAGCACGGCATGGAAGATTGCTAAGTCGTCAGCAAGGCTCTTGAGGATCCGGGACTTCTGCCTGACGGTGTTATATAGCTCCCGTGCTATCTCAGCTGCTTTGGCGACAAGGGCGATGAGTCCAGCTACGGACGCAGCGACACTGAGAGGATCCATGGTCGCAAGTAGTTTCGCTTGCCGTACTCGTAGAGGCCGACGACCGTAGGGCTTGACGACCACGGAACGACGATTCAGGATCACATTGAATCGCCAGTATAGAGGGTTCAGATAATCCACACGAACGATGATTCAGGTGGGATCGGTCGTGGCAAGGGATGGGAGGCTCTGCCGTTTTATCCTCCAGTACATTCACGTGGGAAAGAGAATCGAAAAGGCTAGTGTGCCTGTGGCGGCGGCGCAGCAGTACACGAGACTTCCAAAGCCTCCTACGGGGCCTAGTTCTGGTAGTGAGCTGTGAGATGGGAACCAGAATTACCTCGACCTCTAGGGTGAGGAGAAAAGACACAGCCCCCCGCCTGAGGACAGGCGTAGAGAACAACAGCAAGAACATCTATCAAGGACAAAAATTTGGCCTCTGTATCTGATACGTCCACCCTGGCGGAGTACATATTGTGTATCTAACAATATTTTGATAATATCTATATGTAAAAAGAGAATGGAAAGAGTTTAAACCAGAAGCCGAGTTTAAATTTAAATTTATAGGTTCTGTTAGTAGAATAGTTCAGTGGCTTTCTCTCAAGTCATGGTCTGCCATTTTATAAACTTGCGGAGCGCAAATCACTTAGTATATAGACAGTTTAAAAACCGGTCTTTATTATATAAGGCTGCTTGCTAATAATTGTTTATATTTTTAGTATACTTACCCCCTCTTTATATTAACTAATATCTTAGCTATATTATATTATCTACTAAGGGACAGTTATTATCTATTAAGAGAAGAAAAAAAAATTCTTTTTTAAATAACTTTTATTTATTTTATTTATTACTTTTAAAAATCCTAAAGACTACTTAATAGAGATTTAAGCCTTTAGTAAATATTTAGTATTATAAACTTTATATTAAATATTATTATTATTATAAAAGATAATTTAAATAGTTTAGGTAAGAGGTATTATTACTTTTAATAGAAAAAAGTTAAAATAATAAAAGTATTAAAGATAAAGTACTAAAATAGTAATATAAAATAGTAAAAAGAAAATTAAAGTAATAAAGACTAAATTTTAACTTAAATTTATTAAACTTAATAATTATATAATTAAGAAAGTTACTAAAGTTATAGCTTAAATAATATAAAAATTATTATAAGTTTAAGACTAACTTAACTTATTTAAGTTTATAATAAGCTAAAGTAAACTTAATTATAGTTAGATATATTAAATAAAACTAAAATACTATAATTATTAATTTAATTATATATAAATATAGTTAAGATAATATCTATTAATATCTTTATTTAGTTTTTATTTATAACTTAATTAATAACTTTAAAATTAATATTTTATAAAGTTGTTTAAAGTTCTTAAAGACTACCTTAAAGATATTATATTAGTAATAATTTATAAAACTATAAAATAAAAGATATAATAATTAAGTAGTTAACTTTATTAATAATATATTATAATAACTAAAGATATATAAAATATAAACTACTTTAAGATTATAAATAAAAATATAAAAGAAATATAAAAGATTTAAAATTTTTAAAATTAAGAAAACTCTAAATATAAAAGTCTTTTAAGACTAATTATATTTTATTAAAGTTAATAGTATATATTATATACTTGGTTTTAATTATAAGTTTAATATCTTCCTTAAAGTAATAAAAGCTTTTAATTAAAAGAATACAGTCTAAATAGCTAAAGTAGCCTAGCTAAGCTAAAAGGTTAACTTTAAGTTATAGAGATTTATAGTAGTCTACTTAACTAAGAGTAGTAATATTAAGAAGCTATTATAAAAGTATTACTTTTTTATTATAAGTAAATCAGTATATATAAGTATATTTAAGTAGACTACTAGACTAGAATAATACTATATTTACTATAAGCTTAGTTATAAGGCTTTCTTATATAGTAAGACTTGAGTATATATAATGTATGCTACTATAGGCTACTATTACAGTGAGTGCCAGGTATAGATACCTAAGTGCGCTCTCTGTAGCGGTCCGCATCATGAGTCATTTAGCAGAAATTGCCTGAAACTTCACCCCAGGCGGCATGAGTAAGTCATTGCAGGTGATTCAACTGCAATAAGTCTCAGAGTGACCCTGAGTTGCGGGGACAGGACAAGGCTGAAGCGTTGATTGCTATGGCGCTGACACAGGTCTTTGATTTATGGGAAATGGACCGACGCCCCCGCACGAAGAGCAATTGCCGCGCTGAGAGTGCTTAAAGGGTTAAAGTGAATATGATGAGCAGCAGCAGTATGTTGATTGATTGTTGTCTGAAGTGTGGGGTACTAGTCCAGTATAAGGATGTACAAGGACTGCGAGCGGGGAACTTAATCAACCCATCAGACAATCCGGGCTCGTGACAAGATCATCAGTTTCTACTTAGTACTCCACAATCTATTTGATCCACTCCATCGTGAGTTCGAGATACGCATTGCGTATCCAACAGATATTGCGTGGCCTCCGGACTGTTCGGGTAATGGCCCAGTCACGCAGAAAAAAGCATCACATGTCAAACTTGAGGAGCCAAGTTCATGCGCCACCAAACCTTAAGTCGTTATCACATGTGTTCGCCGAGACGATCATTCCCAGGGTGTCAGCGCTGTGCTTCCAAATTTGATGGTCGGCTGAGAGGAGGTATGTCGATGTCCAGAGCGGGGGCTGATGTTACCCTGAAGGCCCCAGAGATCACTCTGACTTCCCCTTGCTCGGGGGCTTTGTAACCGTGCCAATGTCCGTTTGGCGTACGGTATATTTCGTGTCTTCCACTTTGAGTTCGACCGCGCAGAGCATTCCTACATTTGCGGCACAACTACTCCTCTGTAGATCCTTTTCCATTAACTGATGGTATATGTAAATGTTCGAAGAACGCCAGTGAGTGTCAAGGACTCCAGGTGGACTGTTCAAAGTGTTCCAGAAGCATAACCCCAGTGATTCTCGCCGCACATTAGCGCCTTGTGTACCCCCTCCCTCATCACATGCAATGCACAGCTATCGGCAGATAAGCGGTGGGGCGTTCGTCCGAAGTTAATTTCTGCGACGGGTCATTGTTGAGGTTAGTTGCTTCGGCCCTCACCACCGTTGACAGAGCGGTTGTGATAAGTGAGAAAGACAATCCGAAAAGCGATACAGCCCCTCTCCACTAAACGCTGTGGGGTGTCGGCTAGAGTAAGCGAAGCATCCGGCGAACTGCTTGTCTATATATTCTCTCTTTTGTTTCCATCTTCGAAGCCCACCGACGCAGATTTCGACGAGTCTTAGCGGGTTCTTTACATCAAGCCGTGGGATGGCGCAGGGACTTCACGTTATTTTCGACAGCAGCCACTATGGCAGCCCTCCCCGCGACGATGAGATCGAGTACGTTCCCTGGATTCATTACGCCCATACGTCCTGCTAACAGATCATGTCTGTAGTGTCATATCAGTTCCGGGGCTCAATTTCACGGGCAGCTCAGATCACGCGCGGGAGACCTGGACGGTAGGTGAGAAGCTCTGGCTGAAGGACTTTCTTCCCTCTAGCCTGCAGAAACCTGCTCGGGTGATGCTCTTCGAGTACAACTCCAGCCCTGTGCTAGGAGCAGCGACCATCAAGATCGATGATCATGCGAAGAACCTGTTACAATGGCTGATTCTGAGACGGAAGGCGAGTTCTTCTTCACCGACTTTTCTGCAGAGGGATCCCATCTCTCTAACATAATATAGGGCGAATCGCAGAGGCCGCTCGTATTTATCTGCCACAGCCTCGGAGGCCTAGTAGTCAAGGAAGTCAGTGGGCGAACTAGCATGAATTAAGGTGAGGCTAACTTGCGAATAGGCGCTAGTTGAAGCGACCCTAAATCCGACATACAAGTCGATCGTTGAAGCGACGCGTCTCCTGGTTTTTTTTTCGCTACACCCCACCAAGGCGGAAACTGTGTGAGCGTTGGCGAGATTGTAGTCAAACTAATCCGGGCTAGCCTGTGGAAGCCCGGAAACGATGTTGTCGACGCGCTCAAGAAGGACTCTATCGCAGCAATAAGAAGGATCGAACAATCCCGGTACTTATATGATAGATGTCGAGTGGTTAGCTTCTTCGAAGGGAGGCAGTATGGCAAGTTGGGCATTGTATGTCTCATAAGTCTGACAATCCTACGGAGGCTTTGGGCTGACAAACACAGATCGTTGACAAGAAGTCGGCAACGCTGAATCTCCCAGGCTCGTGTGAAACACAGGTGGCTACGGACGAGGACCACAGCTCTATTTGCAAGTTTGATTCGGCCGATAGCCCTACGTGTGAACTGGTTTTGGGAACTATTGAGATGGAGCTTGAGCGTGCATTGCAGCTCCGTGGCGCAGTACCCCGGTCTGGCGAGACATATATGATTGTCGACAAAGGCTCCGGCCGAGCAATCACCCGCATAGACGGGGACGCGAACCTGCGATTAGGCGACAATGCCAGTCAGACCGGCGGCTATTATTGGTTATGTGTCGAAAATGAAGGATTGCTGGGATTCCGCGAGCTCAATTCGGGGAAGTCTATGAGGCGTGCTAGCAACATGAAGTTCCTGGCTCAGGTCCCTCGTCACGACGATCGGGAGAAATTCTTATTAGAGAAGCAAAGTGTCGGAGGGTACAAGCTGCGGGCTCAGCACTGGTTTGCATTCTGGCAGATGGCTATTGGGGAAGATGGCAATAGTCTAGAAGTAAGAAAGGAAGGAGGGGCTGTATGGGAATTCGTGAAGGTATCCCTTTACTTACTGGGGTTAAGAATGAAATTAAAGTGTAGATCTTAAAAGATGTAAATCTAGTAGGCAAATTTAACTTAAGGTTTAAAGCTATTAGTATACTTTTTAGCTAAATTATATTACAGTCCCCTTTTTAAGGCTTAAATTAGTATTTTAAGTTAAATTTTATTTAATTTTAATTAATATTATAGTTATAGTATATTATTTAATATTATAAAGATTAATACTATAACCTAATAGTTTTATTATATATACCCTATATCTTTTACTAATTATTATACTTTTTACTAAAGATAATTAGTATTAAGAACTTATAATTAATATTAATCTATTAAGATTATTACTAATCCTTTAATAACTTTATTAATTAATAATAATTACCTTTAATATATAAAATATATTTATTAGTACTTTTATAGATTCTAGCTTACTAATTATTAATAAACCCTCTTTATATTAATTAAGTCTAATATATATAAAATTTATTATTAAAAGATATAATACTTTAATAGGCTTAATATTATACCTTATATAATCTATTCATAATATATTTAATATAACTTAATTTTATATAATAAACTTTAACTATTATATATTAATAGCTTTTATTTAAACTATATTATATAATACTAAATAATATAAATATAATATCTATAAATATTAACTCTATTTATTAATAAGGCATTACTATTAACTTTTAAAGATAGTAACTTATTATACTTATTAATACTAGTTAAGTTAATTACTTACTAATTAACTAAAATATAGACAATATAAATAACTTAGCTTAAAATAATAAAGAAAAAGTAAAATAACTTTATAAATAACTTAAAAATATTACTAATAAGTTAAATAAAATATATTAAATATTAAAAGAATTTATTACCTTATAGTAATAATTAAACTAAAGTAATAATAATACTGAATAAAAAATATATAACCTAGCTTTAGCTATATAAGATAGTAAAGATTTTAATAAAATCCTTAAGCCTAACCTACTTAAGCTTTTTAATAAAACTCTTAGTAAATTACTTATATTCCTTACTTAAAGAAAAGTATTTATTATTTACTATTTAAACTAGTTTTATAATAACTTTATTAAGATTATATATATAATAAAAAGACTTACTAAAACTACTATATAATAGTTTTAACTTATTATAAATAATAAAAGAAATACTTAAGTTTATTAAAAAAAGGTATATTAATAGCGCTTAATATTAAGCGATTTATTTAAACTAAAAACTTACTAATCTATATAATCCTATTTATACTGTTTTAAGCTATAAACTGGGTTATAGTACTATATACCCTAAACTAGTATATTTCCTTAAAAATACTAAAGAGTTTTATACCCTTAGGTTTCCCTCCATAGAACAATAGACAAGGATGCATATTTACCTTATAGAGTTCTATAAGCCTGAGTGTAGCTAGGTTGCAACCTATTCTATGAATACAAGAGGACACCATCAGATGGAAATGCAAAGCAAGTAGGATAGTATGTAGCTAAATGAACTCCACTCATTACAACATTTACAGTTTTGTATAGGTTTTGCTGAACGCATCGATAACTACATCCCGTTACCTGCCTTTACCGCCATGCCGTGATCAATCGGAACTGCTTAGACTCATGGGAGTCATCATTGGTCCAATCAACTTGGGAGAATCCAGCGTCCAGCAGAGTCGACTTCCACTTATGCTCATCGGCCAGTGCGTAGGTTCGGTCATCATCGAACCGCCACCAACCATCCAGCAAACCGAAGACGCAATCTAGCCAGTCGAGAGGCCGCGTCAGCTCCAGAAGGCACAACATTCCGCCGTCCATTCGGAGCATCTTCTCTATGTTGGCGCAAGATTGTCCCAGGTTTCGCGTCGCGTGGATGCAGTTTGATGAGATAATGAGGTCGTACGACTGCAGCATATTCGCTGGTGGTGGCTTCTCAATATCGAGAACTGTAAACTCCATGTTGAGTTGCCGTGTCTGGCTATTATATAACGCCCCAAACCTCTTCTTGGCGCTTGTCACGAGGGTAACGGAAACGTCGGTGAATGTGTAACTGAAGTCGACATTGGATGCAAACAGCTGATCCATGGCAGTCCGGGTTGTTGCGCCAGTGCCAGCACCAATCTCGAGGACGCGTAGCCTTTCAAAACCACCACGTCGCGATAGAATTCGGTGGATGAACTCACCGAGCATCTTGTTCCCAGTCGCAAACATAGGAGAGCTAACGTATACCTCTTCTAGGAGCTCAACCGAGGCCGTATCCCCGAAGAGCAACTGCAGTGGATCGGCTTGGCCGGAGAGGCAATCTGAAAGGCGAGAGCCGGTGATGTTGAGTAACTGATGGTCTGGTCGGTACTTCGGGCACTCTATCAGCAGTTTGCGGTAAATGTCCCCTGAAGTTCCGAATTGAGGTAGAGGCACCGCTGTCCGGAAGCAGACAGACTGTCCCTCACCGACAGAGATCAGGCCAGCGCCTTCCAGAATCTTATAGAACCGAGACACGAGCTTTTGGTACTTTGGCGTGTGGGGCAAGGGAGGCAGTTGATCCCCGGCCTGGAGTGCGCTCAAATCACAACCCAAAGTGCTGAAAGCTTCTAATATGTATGCAAGCACTAAAGACGTCTGCTTTTGATACACGTCGGCGTAGAAACCAGTGAAGCCAGTCATCCGTGCAAACGAGCTGGTCTCTTGCTTGATGGGAGCGAACTCCAGACGAGCTTGAGTGATAAAAGGAGTGGAGCCTTGGAAGGAGGCAGTGGCCTCCAGGATAGGGGTCACATGAGAAGGATTATCATTCTGGCCATCGAGGAGTCTAGAGTCTGACTTGTTCTTGGGGGTAGTGTCTTGTAACACGATGGACCCCAGACCGCTAGCTAGGTCCTGGTTGAAAACCTCGCGAAAGAGATCCGAGAATGTCAAGTTTTCGTCAATAGCCTCCAGACTCAGCCTCCTCCCAAACATGTTCTCCAAATCTGATCGGAGCTGTATGGCAACCAACGAGTCTAATCCAATATCCCCCAGGCGTGTGTCGGGGGCGATTCCTTGGGAGCAGTTTAGATGCCCCCCGAGCAGGTTGAGTAGAGCAATACTCTGCTGATCATGATCGGATGTTATAGAGCTTGCCGATGATGGAGGCTGCGTAGAAGAAAGCGCCCAAGAGTCCATGACAGAATCGCTCGGTGTGACCCGAGATGGCCTTGGACCAGAAGTTGGATGCGAGCCTGGAACAGTGGCGTGGAGGTCTGGCTCGGAATCCAAAAGGTCAACGTCGGCATCGATAACTGCTGTCGAGGCAGTATCTCGTGCTGTTTGAGCCTGTATCTGTTGAGTGCCATTCATTGACTCCAGCGCCTTCTGCAAAGACCGAATCGGAACCCGTGCCAGGCTTGCACCTATAATCTCCAGGAAGAGAACATCACGGTGCGCACTGAATACGAATATGTCGCAAAGAATGGTCTTGTCGTTGTCCGCATTTAGACATGAAAGGACCATCCAAGGTCCCTCGAAACTTGGCTCCATCTCTCTGTGACGAACATGCGGGATAACAGCATTGAAACCGTTGCAAATATATATATCGTCAGCAAGATCTCCAAGGCTGCTGGCGTGAAGCTCTGCTACGAGCAAGAAATTATCGAAGATCGGGGGGCTGAAAACTGTTTCAGCACAGACTTGAGACATAATGGAAGGTATGGTAACATCAGCTACAGCTTCAAGGCCTTTTGTTGCAATGGACTGGATGCCCAGGTAGCGATTGTCATAACTAGCCACTCGTTCCAAAACTTTCTTAACGAACGGCCCTTGAACGGCTGAGGCATTGCGATCCTCACGTAGCTCCTTGCACCGATGGTAAAGATGGCGAAGCAGCGGCCGACTCGGCCCCAGGTAGCTAGAGGCTTGTTCCTGCCAACTGATAGTCCCTGAGGCTTGGAGTTTGCGATTCTTGTTTTCACTGTCATCGATTGGGTGGCTCTCCACAACAAAACGCCAACTCGACCTTGTCTGTTTTCGTAACGTGAGGCGTAGGCGTTTTTGGAGTTCCAGACCAAACGGTGCATGTATTCTGACCTGCTCAACCATGACGGAGGGAGGAGGTGAGATGGGAGCAGATTCGTGCATCGGGAGAAGGGCCAAAGCGCGAGTAGCAGCTTCTAAATACACAGAACCTGGCACTAGAACATGCTTGTAGACTTTCCTGCCTCGTACAAAGGTCAAGAAGTCATCACTATGTTGGTTGATGAAAAGCTCGGCGGTCTCCCCATCAGTAGACACTACAAGGGATACCAATTTTGGTGCTTCCTCAGTTGGCTGTTCGGTCTGACCGGTAAGCTCCGAACCTTTGTACTTTTGTATGACAGGAAGCCAGTATTCCGACTTTTCAAAGGGGTACTGAGGCAGATCCAACGGGACACAACGGCGCCTCTCTGAAGCATGATACAACCAGGATTGTACTCGGATTCCCGCATTCCAGAGACTTACGGTTGTGTCGGTGAGAGACTTGATTGGGGCTTGGCCGTGCAGCAAAACCGAGTAAAAAGAATGGTCTCGGTTTGTGAGCGCACGACGGGTCATTGTGACACCGGCGGAACCAGAACCAGCCTCGAGCCAAATGCAGGAGCCGAGCTGCTGCTCGACTCTGCAAACGGCGTCGTTAAAATAGACGGGCTCGCGGGATTGCCGGGCGATCATCTCAGGGGTGATATTATTCCAGCCGCCACCGGACTTTGAGCAAGGTTCGATGGGGATGACAGGAGGGTGAAGGGTGAGCTCCCGGACAAGCTGCTGGAACTCGGGCATGATGCTGTCCATCATGTACGAGTGGAATCCATGGGTGACGAGTAGTGATTTGACAGAAACGTTGCGGGAGCGAGCAGCCTCCTCAAACGCGGCTATGGCCGCTTCCGTACCGACGATGACATGATGCATAGCGGCATTATGACAGGCGATTTCGACCTTGCCAGCCCCTGCCACTGACTGCACAATGGTTTCAACTGTAGCGGTATCTGCCTCTACGCTAAGCATTCGACCTCGTTCCGAGCCCCATTTGTTCTGGATCAGCGACGCCCGGCCAGACAGGCTTGCAAACAGATAAATCAAATCAAATCCAACCCCCAATTTGATTTGATTTGGATACGAAAATGTGGGATTTGATTTGATTTGATTTGATTTGGATCGATTTGGATCTATTTGGATATTTGGATAACCCCACTTTTCTCCCACGATGAGATACATTGAGCTGCTCCGATAATATCCGCTTGGAGTCGGCCCCTTTGAGCTGTTACCATCTGTCCTGCAAGGCTGAATATTCGCTCCGGCTCGGTAGACATAGCGGGAATTGAAAAGACATCAATTGCCATCCGCGACAGACGTGGATACTGCCGTCTTCGGAGAAGCCAATACTGAATCGGATTATCCACCAAACAATCACCGGGGTCAGTAGTGGCCATCCACTCCGCATACTCATCGCGCGTAGCTGACGGTAAACGTGCAGGCCGTGTGCTGAGCTTCCTGATTGAGGCCATAAAGTCATCTAAGTCGGTTGTCTTTCTTGGAACAGTCGGCTGCTCAGGTATCGTTTCCTGCTCGACAGGGAGATTTCGATACTCCTCCCACAGCTCTTGTACAGCTGCCTTTCCTCGTACTAGCCAGTCCGGATGATCACCCCATTGC